>PVHX01015144.1:0-32037 GCA_004024805.1 Geosciurus inauris
AAATTTCTATGATGACACTTTATATTAACATGTCTGGCTTTCCTACCAGGTTGAGTTCTTTAAGCTACAGCTCCTGCTTTATTCATCTTTGTTTCTACTCCTCTGTCCTTCAAAGAAGCTGTCCAGCACAGGCCTGCTGAAGGAAAGAAAGTGCTTCTGCCCCAGCTGATACAGGATGACTGCACCATAAAAAGAGTAAGAAGCATGTTTCCATTTGCAGGTAGGAAGAACATACACTGATCAGCAAGCCCTCAGCAAAGGATACATCATGTGTAGGGAGTCCCAGTGACCAGAATCTGGGATCCTACCTATTTTATATACTGCCTCCAAACAAGCCCTGCCTGGCTTCCAAAGGTTTGTGGAAAAGAAATGACTATAAGCTGTGTTAGGTTAGCTTCCTTCTCAACATACCTTGTTCCCCAATGGAAAAATATTTGGGGAGACAGGGAAAGAGTCAAGATCACCCCAAATGATATTCCTAAGCAAAGTTACTGAAATTGACTTTCTTTGGAAAATGCCTTTAATTCTACAAGAGGATTGAGAAGTTTTCTAATTTTTATTGATTCTATTTTTAGCCTTAAGGGATCAAACAGAACAAATAAATGCCTGTATTTTCTTGTTTATTCAGTGTATCGGTGTCTTAAAGTCTTAAAATCACAGGTAATCATGTTATTCACAACAGATGAGGAATCTGTAAACTTGTGGTGAATTGATAGCATTACATTAGTCTGTGTATGGAAAATAATAAATTCTAATCTGATGTCTTTGCTTTCGCTTGATTATCTCTTAAATTATACTTAAAAACAACAAATCCATCTTAATAGTCCCCCATACTCGTCAGTGTCTTTATTACATGTAAACCAACGATACTGCCTTCCTTTTTTCCCTATGGCTAGGATGTCTTGAATATAATAAGGAAACCATTTCTTTCTTCCATCAAAGTATAATTTATCATAGGAAGTTCAGAACAAATCCAAACAGATATAGCAATTTAGTATATGATAAATGTATGTGATAAAAGTAGCATCTTAATCAAGATATAACCATAGTTTTTAATCAGGAAGTTTTTGAGTCTAGTCTTGGACTTGGAATCCTCTAATCTTAGCCTCCCAAGTTGCTGGGATTACAGGTATGCACCACTGTGCCTGGCAAGTGTAGACTTTTAAAGAACTCCTCCTAGGATCAATGGCAGTCATTTAGAAAAAAGACAGATCCATCTTTCAAAACATATACCAGGAGAAACTCCAAACATAAAACATTTTCTTATGTAAAACATAATATGTTTTCTTATGTAAAAATAATAGGAATACAACAGGTAAATATAACCTTAGAGAAGGGAGGGCTTTCTAACTTTGACTCAAAAACTAAAAGCCATAAAAGAGAAAACTGATCAATTTGATTACATAAAAACAAACTTCCACACTAAGACAAAATCCCACAAAAAATAGTTTGAGGGGCTGGGATTGTAGCTCAGCGGTAGAGCGCTTGCCTCGCATGCGTGAGGCCCTGGGTTCGATTCTCAGCACCACATACAAAGCAATAAAATAAAGACATTTTGTCCATCAACAACTAAAAATTAGATATATAAAAAAAAAAGTTTGACAAACTAGAAAAATAACTGCCATTTTTATCAGATGAAGATGAAGGGCTAACCTCTCTAGAATATACAGAAATTGAGAATATCGACAATAGAAAAATGAGCAAAGGACATAGAGACATTTCAGAGGAAAAGAAAAACACACGGTCTTTATAAGAGATTTTTTTTTTTTGGTACCAGGGATAGAACCCAAGAGTGCTTAACCACTGAGCCACACAACTAGCCCTTTTTATTTATTTTTAAGACAGGGTCTCATTAGGTTGCTTATAGCCTTGCTAAGTTGTTGAGGCCAACTCTGAACCTGTGATCCTCCTGCCTCAGCCTCTTGAACCGCTGGGATTACAGGCATGCACCACTACACCTGGCAACATAAAGATTCTGACCTCACTTGTAAGATAATGTAGTAATAAATCATTGTTAACATATTAGAGCATCAGAAATCCAAAAATTTGACTGCACACTACAGAAATGGGCACTCATCCATTGTTGGTTCAGAGAAAACAGTACAATCCCCTGAAGAGAAGAATTTGGCAATATCTACCAAAATTACTGACTCTGACACAGTGTTCTCAGTTCAGGAATTATAGGTAGAAAGTGCCCTCAAAATAACACCTTTACAATTGCCTAAGAGGAGGACTGTCTTGTCCCAGCAGTTTCTACTTCATTTTTCTTTAAGATGGCTTGACTTTAAGATTCTATAATATGAAAAGAATTCTGGTTCATCATATGCTAATCTCCAGGAGCATAACTGCTGGTCCTATTGATTTTCATGAAATGAGTCTGAAAGGATGACGCCTACCAGGCTCTCTCCAGGGCTCTGCTGGTCTGCTCAAAGACAATACACCTATTTGGCAGCAAGATACCCCTGTGAGTGGGGGAACACAACTCCTTGTCTTTCCCCCAAAGGCAGTAAGCATCCCTCAGAGACTGCCTGCCAAGTGACAAAAGCAGGACTTGTGTTCCGACTGGGTCGTTGGTACATGCTAGCAGGGAAAGTCCACAATGGCCCACAGCAAGCAGATTAGTGACCATCAGGAACTTCAAACTGCATTTCCAAGTCACAACATTCTGTACTGAGCATCTGTTCTCCTTTTTCCCAGAAACTTAAAATTCTACATCTAGGAAAAAAACTCACACGATTTATTTTGGGAGAAATTAAGCTAAGTCCAATGTTACAGACATTTCCAAAAACTTACCCCAGCCTCTGAATCTGGAAAGGGTGGCAGGGCAAATTGTTTTCTGAACCCAATCTTTTCCCATTCCTAGAATGAACAGTCACTAACTAGAAATGATGGCAATTCAAAAAATGAAAAAGAGGTGGTTTCTCCTTTTAGGTAAGTGCCCCTAACCCTACCACTTGAGTCTGAGGAGAGTTTAAATTCATTAAAAAAAAAAAAAATCTCCTAAGGAATGCATCTCCAGTAAACTCTCCAGGATAAGGTCTGTTTTTTTTTTTTTGGTATTGGAGATTGAACTCAGGGGCACTCGACCACTGAGCCACATCCCCAGCCCTATTTTGTGTTTTATGTAGAGACAGGGTCTCACTGAGTTGCTTAGCGCCTCGCCATTGTTGAGGCTGGCTTTGAACTCGTGATTCTCCTGTCTCAGCCTCCCTAAGTGCTGGGATTACAGGCTTGCGCCACCGCGCCCGGCTTCAGGATAAGGTCTGTTTAAAGTATATAAGTAAGATATTTTTGGAATAAAATGGAACAAGATTGGGGGGAGAGGGGGACCCAGCCAAAGCTAAATATATACTTCATGGCTTTTAAAATTAGTTCCTTAGTTTGGATTTAAACCAATTCTAAGTTACTGCATTAAATTTCCCTGTCAATTCTGCATAAAAATACATGAAATGCCTGTCTCAAGTCTTACTTTCCAGACCTCCAAAATTTGCATGTATTAGTACTATCAAATGCCAAAGTGTCAGTATTCCAATTTTTCTGCAGAGACTCTCAAACCAGTTTGATTAATTAGCCAAAACACAAAAAGCTACTAGAGATGAATCAAATTAAGGACATCAGTTCTAAAGATTTCCCTAGTCACTTAGAGGGCTACATATACATAGCCTCACTATGTTAAGCACAGCTGTCTTTCAACCCTATTTGGCAAAAAAGGATTTTGTTTCAAAATTTTAAAATCTTATCACCCTGCCAAGGAACAAAATGAATGTACTAAGGTCTTACAAAATTTTAACTACTGCACTCAATTTTGAATGCTGAGCTGTCTCAGAAGAAACCAATGTGGATACTGGATACCATCTGAACAATGAGCTCTTGCCCTAGAGGCAGCAATTGGCTAGCAGACAAGATGCCTCAGCTACAATGGATGAATGAATCAAACTATACCAAAACTCCAATTGTCCTGACAGACCCCATTACTCTTCTTGGCAGAAGCACTGTTTCTTAGGGAGGCACTCTACAGTGACTCCAACTCAAGCTGAGCCTCTCTACCAGGTCAACAACTTCATCTATGAATGCAGTGATCTAGTACTTAAGAATTTACCATAGCTGGGCGCAGTGGCGCATGCCTGTATTCCCAGCAGCTCAGCAGGCTGAGACAGGAGGATCTCAAGTTCAAAGGCAGCCTCAGCAAAAGCGAGGTGCTAAGCAACTCAGTGAGACCCTCTCTCTAAATAAAATACAAAATAGGGCTAGAAATGTGGCTCAGTGGTTGAGTGCCCCCAAGTTAAATCCCCAGTATCCACCTCCCCATAAAATAAAAATTTACCATAGACCATTCCCTTTTTTTTCTGGTACTGGGGACAAAACTCAGGAGCACGTGACCACTAAGCCACACCCCAGCCCTATTTTGTATTTTATTTAGAGACAGGGTCTTGCTGAGTTGCTTAGGGCCTCACTAAATTGCTGAGGCTGGCTTTGAACTCGCGATCCTCCTGCCTCAGCCTACTGAGCTGCTGGGATTACATGTGTACACCACTGTGCCTGGCTACCATAGACTATCTTAAGAGATTGTACAATACACCACACCAAGGATAGACCTTGCTAAAATTTGAGGGTGTGACCAAAGATTTAGATCTAAGATCCCAAGATAGGAAGGATACTTAATGTTCAGTTATGGTTAGTATGCTTAATAACCAATTCACCCTCTTGCCCTGTCCTACAAAAGACCAAAACCACTAAAATATAACACTCAGTCAGTCTGGTGGAGGTTACTTATCAAATCTTCAACAAGTTCCAATATCTACAGAGCTGTTGGTTCTTACTTCTATACTTGCAGTGTTTTGGTACAAAGATATAAGTCACCGTGCTATTGTTTTCCCCCAAGATAGCCACTTCATACCTGCATGAACACCTTTCCAATGACCACATCATCGTCATCCTTAAACACTGTGCTGAAGACTACTGTGACTCTGTCCTTTTTAGATTCAACATACCTGAGAGGAACAAAACCAAGCAAAGTCAGGTATAGAATCAGAATGGAGTTCTGTCAATAACTTCATCTTAAAAAAATGAAAATAGAAAAGAAGAAGAAAAAGAACTTCATCTACAAGTAAAGACAACTACAGTTTTAAGTTTCTGAATCCCTGAATCCATAAACTGTCAATCCTCCTGCCTCAGTCTCTGAAGTCCTAGGATTATAGGTCTAATAGCCACCACACCCAGCTTAGGGCTATTCTCTTAAAGTGGACTCACAACATTAATGCCTTAAAGGAAAGCCTTCAATTTTCATCTTTTGTTCACTCTGAATATACAGAGATTAAGAAAAGTGGTCTGTTTCTCCCCCTACCTTCTACATCATGGTTTAAGAAATTGTATGAGACACATCAGTGTTTACAGCAGCTCAATTCACAACTGACCTAGATGCCCTTCAACAGATGAATGGATTAAGAAAATGTACATATATACAACGGAATATTATTCAGCCATAAAGAATAGAATTATGGTATTTGTCAGCAAATGGAGGGAACTGGGGACTATCATGCTATGTGAAATAAGCCAATCCCCCAAAAACAAGGGCTGAATGTTCTCTCTGATATGTGGGTGCTAATACACAATAGAAGGAAGGATAGAAGTACTCTGGATTAGACAAAGAGAAATGAAGGGAAGCGAAGGGAAGGGGGATGGGAATAAGAAAGACAACAGAATGGACTGGACTTCACTTTCCTATGCTCATATATGAATATACCACCAGTATAATTCCATGTCATGTACAACCAACCACAGAATGGGAACTTATACTCCATGTATGTATAAAATGTCAAAATGCACTCTACTATCAAGTATAACTAAAAAGAACAAATTTAAAAAGATTACATGAGAAAAGCATTTCAGGGGGATACATACAATAGAGTTTAAGGTTTGACCATACTATATTTCTTTCACTAAGTACCATTCTGGTATGATAGCCACAAAGAGATTTTAAGACAAATTTCTATACTCACATGGTCTCATCATCTCTATAATGGATAACTGCCCGGTTCTCTCCTTCCTTGCCCTCTTCTTGGAATTGGAAGTATTTCTCAAAGACAGAGGCAAAACAATTTCGCTTCAACATGCCAGCCTGATGCACAATGGAATCCTTAGATGCAGGCAGATTTTCAAGGTCGTATAGCAAAGAGACATTGTACCCTAGAGGGGGGGAAAACATCAACCAGCAGCCATGTTAAAAACAAAACAAAACAAAAAACCCCAAAGAAACCAAATCTCTCAAGCAAACAGAGACTAGAGGCATTAAAAACAAAAACAAAACAAACCTACAACCATAAAATAACTTTTCAGGTTCTGATGACATTTTACTTTCTCTCAGTGTCTATAGTTTTCACCAAAGGTAGAATGTTGGCCAATTCCATAAAAATCTTACTTCTTATAAAATCCCTGTAAATATTTATAGTTAATTAAAAAACACTAAGCAAAAATTTGGATCAATATCAAAGATATGTAGTGTACTCTTGGTTATCAAAAATACTCATGTAGCTTTGGGATTTTGAATTGGTGAATAATCATGATGTGTGGAAAAGCATCATGCACACTACAGTCTCAATCACACAAAATGGAATATTGTGTATGTATGTGCATGACCTGAAGGGACGCATCCAACTAAGCTGCTTGTGACTGGATGACTTTGTTCTTTGCTTGTGTTATTTTTCCTGTAATGCACAATTAACTTTTAAAAAATAAGGGGGCTGGGATTATGGCGCAGTGGTAGCGTGCTCGCCTAGCACGCATAAGGCACTGGGTTCGATCCTCAGCACCACATAAAAATAAAATAAAGATATTCTGTCACCTACAACTAAAAAATAAACATTAAAAAAAAAAAAACTTTTAAAAAATAAAAGCTATTTTTAAAACTTGAAAAAAAAAAAATCAAAGATAACACAAACATGGAATGGAAGTCAAAATCCAGAAAATTTGATTAGAAATTTAGTGTTCCGAAAAGAGCTGCAAAAGAAACTAAACATGATGTTAAGCTGTAATGAAATACATAATTTTTTCTGTTGATTTGATGTGCCAACATGGTCAAAATTGGATGTCTTTCCAATAAAATATACCCAGCCAGGCACGGTGGCTCAAACCTGTAATCCTAGCACTTAGGGAGGCTGAGACAGGAGAACCGCGAGTTCAAAGCCAGCCTCAGAAACAGCGAGGCACTAAGCAACTCAGTGAGACCCTGTCTCTACATAAAACACAAAATAGGCCTGGGGATGTGGCTCAGTGGTCGAGTGCCCCTGAGTTCAATCTTCAGTACAAAAAAAAAAAAAAAAAAAAAAAAAAAATCCAATAAAACATACCTTTTTACATGCCATTGCAAACCCTTTTTGAAATGAGGCAAGGAAAATAATTCAAGTGTCTACTCATATGTACATTCCCAATAGCTTTTATTTGCATATACTATAAAAATTTCAAAGTCTTTTTAAAATCACTTTGCTGCATTTGATTTCTGCAACAATTCTTTGAAGGCAGGCCAGATAAGGTTATCCTAATTTTATAGAGGGAAAGAGGTTTAAAGAAGCAGTGATTTGCTGAATGCTGCATGACAGACAAGTATAGGCTGAACAGATTGGGGTTCAAACTTGGCCTCGCCACCTTGTGACCTTGGAAAATTGCCTAACCTGTACAATTCCCTCATCTGTTAAAAGAAATTGCAGGGGCTGGGATTGTAGCTCAGCGGTAGAGCGCTTGCCTCGCATGCGTGAGGCCCTGGGTTCGATCCTCAGCACCACATACAAAGCAATAAAATAAAGACATTGTGTCCATCTACAACTAAAAAAATATTAAAAAAAAAAAAAAAAAAAAAGAAATTGCAGGTAAATAGGGGAGACTATTGCAAATATTAAAAGAATATACAGTATTTTGAATACCTGGAACATATCCGGTCATCAATAAATGGGGCAGAAACGTAACTAAAATCAGCTTCCTGATCATTAGACCATTCCGCCTCTTTATGACATGTGGACTATAAATTCCAGGAAACAGGACTGAGATGACTTGGTTATATAATCAAGTGACTAATAACTGCACAAAAGCCTATACATGTTTGTTTGTTTGTTTTCTTTGTGGTGTGGGGATTAAACCCAGGGCCTTGTGCATCCGAGGCAAGCACTTTACCAACTGAGCTATATCCCCAGCCTCATACACGTTTTTCAAGAGTATCTGTACATCACCGAGGATCATTTCACATTCTAGGCAACTGATGGAAATAATTTTACCAGAATTGTATGAATCTTAAAATTCTGAAAATCTCAAACTTATACACTATTTTATTTTTTCCCAAGAACATCTATGTTTTTTGCTTATCTACTCTCTGAGAGCATGGGCCATGTAAATCTCTTTAATCATTGCTACACTTTGGGTACTTGAAAAACAAATAAACAGAGTTTTGCTGGGTCTACAAAATCAAATAGAACTATAACTAAAGTCTTTGGGGCTGGGATTGTGGCTCAGTGGTAGAGCGTTTGCCTCGCATGCGTGAGGCCCTGGGTTCGATCCTCAGCACCACATACAAAGCAATAAAATAAAGACATTGTGTCCATCTACAACTAAAAAAATATTTAAAAAAAAAAAAAAAAAGAACTATAACTAAAGTCTGACCTTATATAAGACTTCTGAAATGAACAGGATATACTGAGAATGAAGAAAAGTAACAATCTAGTACAGCCAGCTGAGTTTTCTAAATTTGCCTAAACAAATTCAATAAATAAACTGAAGAAAAGATGCTACTTTCACATGTTTATACTTTACACTTGTAGGAACTTTGGGTCTGCACTCTAGCAATATTTGTGCTGTAACAAGAGATGGAAGAGGGGCTGGGGTTGTGGCTCAGTGGTAGAGCGCTTGCCTCGCAAGCGTGAGGCACTGGGTTCGATCCTCAGCACCACATACAAAATACATACATAAATAAATAAAATAAAGGTTGTTTAAAAAAAAAAAAAAAAAAAAGAGATGGAAGAGAAGACCGAGGGAAAGAAACACCAGCTCCCTATGTTAGGTATATTGGCTGTGACAAGCATGCCCAAGAGCTTCAACATATGTTCTAGGTCTGTTTGTTTCAATATTCCCCTCTCTTAAACTCTGGATTCCTCAAGCCTACAGTGCTAACTTATTTTGGTTTTTATTTCTGTGATACATTTGTTACATTAATTTGAGGATTAACATATTTCAGTATTATTTATGGCCTCCCAAATCTTCCATCCAGGGGCTAGGGATGTTGCTCAGTGAAAAAGCACTTGCCTAACATATGTGAGGCCCTGGGTTTCATTCCCAGCAGCCTCCCAAAGCAAATGCTTCCATTCACAAATTCTCTTGGTACCATGGCACACTGCAAAGGCACCTTTAGTAGCCCCCCCCCCCACCAAAAAAGCAAAAATATAGGCGATGTGAATTCTAATGGGGCCAGGAGGCGGTCAGGTTGTGAATTTATTAAATTAAAAAAGGATCAGGGGAAAGAAAACTAGCCAATGTAACTGTTGGTAATAGAAGAGACAGAGAGATCTTCCTTCTCAGAACAATTTGTCAGTCAATGTATAAAGCAACAATATTTGAGGAATAAATATTATGTTCAAATGGTCTTATTATGTGCATCTCACTCTGGGACCCTGCTAAATGCCTCTGAAGCTGAGGCATGCCATTGCATCATAGGAGTGGAAAATGCTATTCCATCTTTATACACTTTAAGCTTCCTTTAAAGCAGAACACAGTTGTGCTACTCATCAATGGCATGGTGCATTTCAATTCCTTTGGAGAAACACAGAAGTTATCAGAAAAATGAATTAAAGAGGGAGCTGACATTTTTGTTACTTGAAAATATAAAAATAGTATTGGTGAACATTCCTATTCCTTCTCCAAATAAGAAGTGTATAGGGAAAGGTATTGCAAGGGGCTGTGAGCGGAATCAATATTTGATCATCAATCTTCTCAAAGGTATTTTAATCACCATAGTCAACAGAGGTGGCCCTGTGGCTGAAAGATTAAGCAAGAACCATTTTTGGCCCAATCAAGTAAATGTTGATAAAATACATAAATTCTGCACACCCCACTATGTACCCTAAAACAGACTGCTTTAAAGGCTATTTTTATGGAAGGAGTGGAACTGGGACTGGGACTCTGTCAAGAGGTTTGTAAAATGAATAGTATTTAAATAAAATCCTTTGGTTAGAAAAATCATAATACAAACAAGACATGTCTCTTTTCATGTTATTCCATAGTTGCTCACATGACTACATACCTGATTCTGGATTTACCAAGAAACTCCCGTACACCCTCTTCAATAACTAGAAGGCAAAAAAAAAAAAAAAAAAAGTCAATCCAAAGTTCACAATAATTTTAATATTTCTGAGGCTCAAAGTACTTGGCAAGTTCTTCTCAGCCAGCACTCTTCTTAACTTTTATTTGGCAGGCAGAAAGCTAGAGGGGGTAGCAAATTTATCTAAGTCACCAAACAGGTCCCTCTTAAAACTGGATTAAAATCCAGAAGCTGTTAGTTTAGGAGCTGTCTTTCAAAGACTTGACCAGACTCAGACACTCTCTATTCTCCTTCATATCCTGCATTGCACTCAATCATCCTTTGTTTTTGAGAGAGCAGAAGGACGACAACTGCTAGCATAGAGAACAGGTTGTTAGTTACCAACTAAACGTAGGCCAAGCCACTAACCCAGGTGAACAGAGGAAAAAACAGGATTGTTGGGAACTGATTTGTTAGCCTGCTCTTCTTCAATCTGCTTAGCTCATAAAAAGCTTTTAAGATAGGACAGTAGATAATGGTATCTCAGTCAGTTACAATACTAGTTCAGTAAGTTGGTGGCACTCTACCTGGCTTTGCCCCAAAAACAATACTTATTGATGGTTGTTTTCCTGCTTTTTGAAGTAAATGACAAAACCAGGGCCTCCTTTACACCTTCTTATTTTTTTCTCTGCCAGCATGACTGTTTCACTTAGTGGAATCTACTTCTCGGATTACATAAAGAAACATACTTTTTATTTTGAAAGGAACAATTCTGACTTAAAAGTTATATGGGGTACATTAAGCAGCGGACAAGCAGCTATTTGGAGATAGAAAAGAAGTAGCTGTTAAAGTCAGTAACAATCTGATAAGCTTTTCAGTATTTAGCAGTCTTTGTACTTTTAAGTCAAAACACAGACTTAGAATATGGACTAAACCTCATTAAAAACTTATGGGAGGGAAGATATCATCAGTATTCTTTAAAAGGTAAGGCCAGTATACTAAAACTCAGTAGTATAACAGGTTGCAGGATTTTGTCTATAGGCAGCCAGTCAATTTCTTCTCTCTCATCACAAATAAGACTTTAGTATTTTCTGGGATACTAACGAGTATTTAATCTATGATCAATTACAAAATGAAAAATGAAAAACACAAGCTTTTGTCTTAATAAGAGTTATACATACATGTTTAAAAGAATTTTAGTAGCCAGAGAAAAACACTATAAACACAGGTAGCATTAGAGTCCTACTCCATGTGAGCAGGCCCTTGTCTTATTAATTGCTGTGTTCTCAGCAGAGAGAGAACCATCTGAAAGAATAGTCTTTTTGTTTTCATCTATGTCTAATGTACTCTCTAGTATTAAAAACAAATAAAACCCAAGAATAAACCACATATTTTATGATCCATTTGAAAAATTACTCCACAGTGAGGTTCTTCTCTTATAGCCCACTTTTTTTTTGGTGGTACCGGGGATTGAATCTAGGACCTTACATGCTAAGCAAACATTCTACCCGAGCTATATCCACATGTCTGTGTCCATTCTTAGGAAATATCTAAGGTAATGGCTGGCAAATAGTCCACTGAATAATAATTTCCTAATATTTTACGTATTTATTTAACCATCTTCCAATAGCTAGAAGAAATTTCCAGTCTAAAAATGTGTGTTATAGCATGGATCCATGATCACACTTTCAAAGGCAATAGGTTAAGTAATGCCACTTGTAGTTCCTAGTTAGTATGAGGGATCTTTTACAGAACAGGCACTGAAGGGATGGATTGAAGGACAGAGGTTGTTGGTGGCACACAGTGATTTGACCTTCAGACGTCCCGTGTGGCACTTCTAAGAATTTGGATAAAAGTAACATCCATATCCACAAGAATTTGAACCAGTGTGCTATCTCTGAGTTATAATTCTGCACTGTATACTACTGGTACTTGGAGGAAGGGGAAATCAGATATGCAGGAAACCACAGCCCCTTCAACTTAGTTCAACTCCAAGCTTACTAAGATCCATGTAGTACTTAGAGCCGTTTATACCCTGTTCAACTCCTCTGCACCCTTGGTATTACCAGTCATTCCCTCTGACTTCACTTGCATTTTTAACTATGATTCACATTTAAATTTGTGCCACCTCTCTCAACTTGACACCAGGAGATGGGTGGAGGCAACCTGTCACTCAACACTGTTAATGTTCCCAAGTAGGCAGAGGCGGTTTAAAAAGCCTTTTAAAAAGGGCCTGTGACAAAGTAACAAGCTTCCTGTGGTTATCACAGGCTGGTCACTGTTCAACCAACCCAGGGGGCCACTTACTGTACACTCAGTTCCAACATTAAATGTTACTTACTCCACCCACTTGAGTGGGTGGGGTTGGATCTTTGACCCTTCTGGTAGGGACAAGAATAGCAATATGTTCTGTAGTTCCATTGTAAGCAAAGCAGGAATGGAAAGATTTAAGAAATCTAGTTCAGGAGGTAGGGAAGAAGCTCAGTGGAAGAGTGCTTGCTAGCATGTGCAAAACAAAACAACTACTTCAATTTGCTTTCCCTTCTAGGATCGTTACTGCAACTAGCTTTTTAGAAAGGGTTGTCTAGGGAAAAATGATTATACAACCTTTTAGTTACCTGTTCAAATGTTTAACACTTTCTTCAAGCAGCTGTATTGTTTCCTTGTGCCTCGTGCTCTTTATCTGGTGAAAAGAGTTAGCTACTAACTTTATAAGACTAGCTCTTCCTCCTAAAGTACCTGGAATCCAAATTCTATAAATGTTCCTTCTTTCTTGGAACTGGGCAAATTAACTGCACATGCATAACTAAGGGAAGTGACTATCTATGGCTACTGGTATTATCTTTAGTTAAGACTAATTTTTTTTTTTTTTGGTACTGGAGATTGAACTCAGGGGCACTCGACCACTGAGCCACATCCCCAGCCCTATTCTGTGTTTTATGTAGGGACAGGGTCTCACTGAGTTGCTTAGTGCCTCACTGTTTCTGAGGCTGGCTTTGAACTCACGATTCTCCTGTCTCAGCCTAAGTGCTGGGATTACAGGCTTGCGCCACCGCGCCCGGCTAAGACTAATTTTTACACCAAAAAATTTATCCAGTTTTTGACCATACTCCTTTACAAAGAGACTTTCATTTTAAACTGTTCAAAGTTTTCAAACAGTTTTTAAACTGTTCAAAAGCTACTATCCTTTTCAGAAAGGAAACAAATAGCTGTATCTTCATTCAACAGATTAAGGGGAGTCTAGTTTGTTAAAACCAAGATGTATGAAAACTGATTGAGGAACTGAGTCATACTTCCTGCTTTGAGACCCAGCCACAATGTGTGCACACTGGTGTAACAGCATTTTCTTTCTTCCATAAATGGCTCTCCCCAGACAACTACAGTTCAACAGGAACCAAACCTGCTACTTTAGCTACTGCAAGACAGCAGTATATCAGGCATGGACATCAAGAGTTTCACAAGACTTGGACATTTCTTATTTCCCTTAAAATAGTTGTAAGAAAGAAGACATAATTCAAGAGGCCAGCTCTAAAGAACTGCAACCTAACAGGCAATTATTTGTGCCTAAACTTGGAGAATAAGAAACTAAGATCATAAAATTCAAGCCATAGTTATATGGCTGCTTTAATAATGTGATAAAAATAGAATAGAACCTGTCTCATTCTTCTGGTAGCTGCTTTTGTACTAGTCAACAAAGCATTCTTTACACTGTTTTTGGAAAACTAAGCTGTTTTGTTCATAAAATCCTGATCCTATGTCATTTGAAAAAAGGCAAATCCCTTTAAGATAAAGTCATTAAATTTTGATTAAAATAATCTTTAATTCTCTAATACAAAAAGCAAGCAAATAAAGAGCCAAAACCTTTTCTAGGAAACATATTTCTTTACATCATTATGGGAGGAGGCCCTGGTTGGGTGGACAAGCTACATGGAGTGGCTAATGACCATGGGGGTGACTTAGGGCCATGGATCTTCTAAGTGTAGCAAGCTGACAAACAAAACAGGAAGAGGACACAAAAGTCCTAAAGAAAACGATGTGGAACTCTTACCTCATCAGCACCATGTGCCTGAAGTTCCTTGTAGAATTTCAAAGAAATACTGACCATTACTTTCGTTTTGTCTCCATTAGGATTTGAAATATGATAGAGGACCCCATCAAAATCTGTGAGGAAAGCAAGTAAGATTTCTTACACCAAGAACAGGAAATAATCTAAGCATCTACCTTGGAAGCAGGCCATAAGAAAGACCTCTGATAAGCAGGCAGACAAGTAAAATGAAGAGTGTGAAGTCAGCAGAAAGAACAGTATAGATTTGCACAATACTAAAGCTGTTCTTACTCTAATCACAGCCTGGTGCTAAAGAAACTTAAAAAACAAAACAAAACAAAACTTCAAAAACAACAAAAATACCCCCAAGACATTTCTAATCCAATGCCTTTTTTTTTTTGGGTACTGGGGATTCAGCCCAAGGGTATTTTACCAATGAGCTACATCCTCAATCCTTTTTATTTTTTATCTTAAGACAGGGTCTCACTAAGTTGTTTAGGGCCTTGTTAAATTGCCGAGGCTGGCCTTGACCTTGGGTCCTCCTGCCTTAGCCTCTCAAGTCACTGAGATTACAGCAGTGTGCCACCCACCTGGCTTGTGATGCATTTTAAAAGTGTGAAAGTAGAAAGAGCAGTATAATGAATTCTCATCCCCGCTCAGCAACTTCTACAATTATCAACATTTGGCCAATCTTGTTTCATTTAGACCCCCTCCTCAATGATTTATGAAATGAATTTTTAAAAATTTTTTTTTTTAGTTATAGATGGACACAATGTCTTTATTTCATTGCTTTGTATGTGGTGCCCAGGATCGAACCCAGGGCCTCACTGAGCTACAATCCCAGCCCCTGAAATCAATTTTTGAAATGAATCCTAGACATCATGCCATTTGACCCATATATACTTCAGAACATATATTTAGGACATAAACTAATCTTTAAAAAAACAACTACAAGCTGGGGGGTGCACACCTGTAATCCCAGCAACTCTGCAGACAGAGGCAGGAGGATTCCAAGTTTGAAGTCAGCCTCAGCAACTTAAGTGAGACCCTGTCTCAAAATAAAAAATAAAAAAGAGCTGAAGATGTAGCTCAGTGGCAGGCCTAATTTTTAAAAACACCATGTCAGGCCTAATTTTAAAAATAATTTAATATTAAATATCCAATCTCAAAAATTCTGTAAACACTGTTGTCTTATCCAAGAAGATCTACCACTGCATATGGTTATCATTTAAGCCTCTTCTAATCTATAGGACTCTGCCCTTTTGGGTGTCTTCCTGCACTACAGTAGACTGATTCAGTCTGTGTAATTCTGGAGCTAGGTGCTGAGTGCCATCGCACAGATAGCTGGGAAGAGAAGCAGAGGGAGATCTGGCATTGCTAGTTAGGAGGGGACAGGGACAGTGCCTGCCTTCCAAGCCACATGTGGCACTTTAGAGCTGTAGATGTCTTTCAAGATCATCTAGCCAAGAACATGTACTTTTCAGAGGGAGATCATAAAAGTCCTTAAAGTTCAAAGAGCAAGAAAGTTGTATCAACATGCAATTCTTTACAGGTAACAGAAAGCCGCAGTTGTCTCTGACTTGAACAGGGCTCTAGCATGCTATTGTCTTCCCACTCCTCTACACTTGGCAAACTACAATGATGGCTACTGTAAGAGAATACTGTGGTACTTCCAAATTAAAAAGAACTTACTTTGTACAACAAAATGAACCCAAAACTTCTAAGACATCAGCAAGTTATTTTACACAGTTTACCAAACTCCAAAGTTAGTCATCAATGAATTAAATCCATGAAGTAATCATCTAAAGACCTCAGCTGGGCTCAGTGTTGCTCACCTGCAATCCCAGAGACTCTAGAGGCTGAGACAAGAGAATCACAAATTTGAGTTTAGCCTCAGCAACTTAGTGAGGCCCTGTCTCAAAATAAAAAGGGCTGAGGATCTAGCTCAATGGTAAAGTGCTTCTGGATTAAATCCCTAGTTGTCCCCTTGTACCCTTCAATAAAAACCAAACACCAAAAAACTCAAAAAGATGTGACAATCAAGAGACAAGATCCAAGATATCAAAGCTTATTTTGGGAACAATTTTATTTTCTATGTACTTTTTCTTAATAGGGTTCAAAGACACTTACCTGCAAATGTTACTTCTACTGCTTCTGGTTTATTTCTATAAAACAAAACAAAAAGGCTTTTAGTTAACTGTACTGCTGCTGCCTTCAATGGGACTTGGAAAGGCTCCTGTGTTTTACTTACAATCAGACCATTCTGTATAAACCTCAGGCTTACTGTTAAATAGAGTACACAATTCATTTGTGCACCTAAACCTTTGGACTTGCTTAAAGTAGAGAATAAAAACAGGAAGGACAGCTAGTTTTGTTTTTTACCTGTTGTTTAATCTCTTGCCATGATCAGTGCTCACTTTCAATTCTGAATCCTGAGAACATGTATATGTGAACTACGACATACCATCTTTTGGTCAATGGCTCCCCCACAGTGGTGATGGGGACAACAAATTCAACAGGAAAATGGCCAAGTATAATGTAGAATGATTTTGAAAAGTGAAAGCATGATTTCAGGTCATAAAACAAAACACCAAGCTCTATTCTGTTTCAAGGACCATCTGAAAGTCTTCCACATATCCTACCTTCTTCCTCACATCACCAAAGTATTTAACACTCTCCTTTATGAATTCTTCTCTGATTCTACCTTAGTTTTGTTTTGACATCTTAGCTCTGTCCTTACACAGAAAGTTTAGCACACTGAGAAATCACTGAGAACAGTCACCATCTTTTTTAGCTTTTTCATCATGCTCATGTTTTGGAACAAATTAACATCTTTACACCTTGTTTTCTCATTTTCTTGTTTCTAAAATGGGAAAATACAAATGTTCCTATTAACCTCACAGAACTGTTATAGATAAACCAAGAGGTCAGACCTGAAAGAACTGGAAGGCAATGATGAGTGACTACCTGTTACTTTTCCTCAGTCTGGCACATGGACTTCCATCTGACAAATGCTGCTATTACCCAGGAAGCACGACATACATACTATCGATAAACATTAATGGCTAAATACCCCTCCAGTGAAAAATTATTTACATCTTCTCCTTCTCTTCAAAGCCAGTAATAGAAGATCAATGAAGATGCTACTGCTTTAACAGCTAGCTTCCCAGAACTCGAGTTTTATGCTTTTATGAGCTAGTAGACAAGATGTATGCATTTCTTTATTTTTGCCCAACTTGCTCAAGACTTCTCAATCAAGTACTTATTTTTTATGCTCTCTCTGCTCTCTCACTGTGAAAGAAACCAAGCCTGACTAGTTCTCTAGGGTTACTGGGAAATGGACTACATAACATGGTATATGATTATTAAAAAGCTAATGCAGAGTCTAAACACCTTTCAAAAAATTGGCTTCTATTTAGCATGTTAATCCTGTTGGGGAAAAAAAATCAACCTATAGGAATCATAACAAAAGTTACACCCTAGCCAAGCACAATGGCATACTGTAATCTCAGTTACTTAAGACCACCAAGTTTGAGGCCAGCCCTGACAACCTGGTGAGACACTGCCTTAACATAAAAAGTTATATATCCCTCAGTTATGTAGGGATACATAACTGAGTAGTTAGTATCCCTAACTACACAGCTAGGGATATAGCTGAGTAGTAGATTGCTTACATGCAAGGCCCTGGCTCCAATGCTCAGTACCAAAGGGTGGGGTAAAAGGAGGAGGTTCCAAAGTCATACATATGTGACAAGAAATGTGCTGGGTATCTATCTCTACAAACAGAAGCATCAAGTGAACTTATGGAAAGACAGTGGGTTAAGAATGTGAGAAAAGAGCTAGATGAACATGTAAATTGCTTCTGATCTTTTCACTTTGAAACTGTAGCCAGGAAACAAAGACAATGCACAACCAATCCTCACCTCTAGAAAACAAAAGCACAGAACAAAGAAATGGCAACATTAATCTACCGCCCATTTGAATGAAATATTAAGATGATGCCCAAAGGGAGGAAAACATTTTTCTTGGGGAAGGCTGGCAGTGCTGAAGAGTCAGTTTACAGTAGTCCACACTGCATCCCTTCGTAGGTGGTTTCTCACCCCCACCTCCACCCTTTAACCTTTAGGCTTTTCCTCAGTCAAGAAAGGGCTAAATGTCTTACACTCTTTCTTATGAAGAGAAAGACCAACTATAAATAAAGAATCTCAGGGTTCCAAGCTATAAATATTCTGGCTCCAAGGTTTTTGTTTTTGTTTTTCCCCTCTTTAGGCATAAAGTACCCTGAGCACAGATCCTCACTGAGAAAAGTTGCTAAGATTGATCCTAAGTGGTTTGTTGTGTGACAGAAATATCTGTTAAGTCACTGCCATTAATATTTTAGTTTACTATTCATGGCTGCACAAAAGGTTTAGCGGAGAAAGGCTGCCAAGGACAGACAGCATTAGGTCAAAGGAGACTTCAGAAGTGATCTGGGAGTTAGAGATCTGAAAACTCCATGTTCCAACATGGAGACTGCTGAGTGTGGAACACACCATTAACAGGATTGTTTATTGGTCCCAGAACCAAGTGTTTGATATTATACTTTCATGGTTTAAAATCATGGTACAGAGGAATAGATACAACTGGTCTCTAAGGGAAGTATACCATTTGACAGGCCAAAAAATAAGATATTTATTTAATGTTCTACAATTTGCTAAAATTTCGGATGTAGGGGGTGAGTTTAATTACAGAAAAAGTAAGACCTTCAGAGTTGATTGGTGCAAGTTCTGTCACTTACTGGTTATGTGACCAGGGTCACAGGCAATGATACTCAAATGTGGTTAAGCCTCAAGTTCCTCTTTTATCAATGAGGATAAAACACCTACCTGATGGGGCTGTCATGAAGTCTAAGTGAGATGATGTATGCACAACAAAGTTTCCCAACCAGTGCCTCAGGACTAAATTACAGCTATACTGAGATAATGATCCCCACAGCCTTTAGAATAGCCAGTGGCAGGGTCTTTAGGCCAGACTGCCTAAAGACCCAATAGGGCCATACAAATATGACTATGTTCTGTCTGTGTCATATGATAAAGAAGATCGGGAATAACAATGACAGAAGCACAACAGAATCCTTAATACATAGTAGTTACTCAATGTCTGCATGGTTCCAATCCCTAAGACCCCCAGTTTTCTCAATTCTAATTGGATCTATTATTATCTTGTCACACAGGTACATTCTGAAATTTAATAAAATTGTGTCAAAGCATATTAACATATTAGCCTGGTTCATAGAAAATTATCAATAAATTAGTTTTTCTTGTCCTTGATAGAGTCAGAGGATACCAGACTGAAGTTGTGGTTGGGAGAAGTTTTAGGACTGTGGCAGCAGTCAGAATCAGGAGTTGGGTAGCAGTGGTACAGGAAGAAATAAGATTCCTGTTAACGTCAGACAGTTATAATGCCTGGAATCCTAGAACAAGCCAGCTGGATGGTCTTTAGGGTTACCAACTGGACAGCCCAAGACATTAAAACATGCCCAATTTATTCAGAGGGACTTCAAGAGCTTTTCTTTTCTTTTCTTGGTACTGGGGATTGAACCCAGAGGCACTCTACCTTTGAGCTACGTCTCTAGTCCCCCTTTTTTTTGGAGTACCAGGGACTGAATCCAGGGGCACTCAACCATTGATCACATCCCTAGCCCCTATTTTGTGTTTTATGTAGAGACAGGGTCTCTCACTGAGTTGCTTAGTGCCTCCTCATTGCTGAGGCTGGCTTTGAACTTGCGATTCTCCTGTCTCAGCCTCCTGAGCTGCAGAGATCTGCCACCGCACCCAGCTTTTTTGTTTTTGTTTTTAAGAGACAGAATCTTGCTGAGTTTCCCAGGCTGGTCTCCAACTTGCTATCTTCTTGCCTCAGCCTCCCAGTTAGCTGGGATTACAGGTGTGCACTATTGTGCTGGGTAAGTTGTTCTTTTTCCTTCCTTTTTAAAAGAGTTATTCGTAAAATTCCTTAGAAAAAATTTTCTATTTTTTATCTAAGGAAGCTTCTGGAATGTCAACAATCAGTCAAGTGTATTAGCTAATCTTTTTTTCCATTAAGGACTCTGGAGTTTTCACTCCTGAATGCATCCTAGGATCCATTGCCCCCTCTTCAAGTTACCCCTTCTATGTCCTGAATTAGAGGGAATATCGAGTTAGCTCATTCTCGTTACTCACTTAAATCCTCTACAAGGCTCATTCTTTCTGAGGAAAGCCTAGGAAGTACATCATATTAGATAAGGAGTCCTCCTCCTCTTTGCTAAGCCATATCTCAAAATATGGAGAACAAAGAGATTTAAAAACTGTCAGAACAGTGGTAATCTTTTAAAGAAATCAATAATCATTCTATTTGGCTTCATTTATTCCTTCAAGAAAAGTTTACTGAGCTGACTATATACACATTGAGGATGCTAGGGAGACGAAAATGACTTTTTAGTCCCAGCCTTATAGACACCAGTTTGGCTGAGTGTAGCTTTGGGGCTTCATACACAACATGGTCCCAAGGAGGGCAGAGGACAGGCAGCAGTGCGTTAACTATAATGTTCTGTAAAAAGACCAACTACATCCTACTTCTAAATGCTTAATGTCCTAATTCTGATTGACTTTAAATCAGTTTGACTCTCTGTGGACATATGCAGTGTATCTGGGACTGAGAACAAGGTATCAGCAAGATTTAATTTATTCCTTTCTCAAATTTCTCCTCCCACAGTCCTCGCCCACCCCAACTGGCACTGCTTGCTTATTGAGCTTCATTCCCCCTCACAGAACCACAGCTCCCCACAAATATGCACAGGCTGCGTGGCAAGGAGCCAGCAGGCACTTAAAATCAACAGCAATTCGCATCTGACAGCATTTCCTTGGTTTTGAACTCCAGACTGCAGCTAAGTTGACAGGCCTTGCTTCTGAGGCTGAAAAGGTTCTTGGTGTGTACACAGCAACAAAAGAATTTAATTAATTTGCCAGATTACTTCTACTTTAATTGGGGATCTGGGTTAGAATTTCTAAATGACAAAGCAATGCTGTTGGTAAGACTTGTGTATGATGTTATTTGCAGTGTTGGGTATAGCTTTTTCATCAGCAGGCAACCAGGAAGATAATTTGTGAGGACTCATATATAGGGATAGTTCCATTAAGCCACTTCTCAGCACGTGGTAGGAAAAAAAAATAATTTATTTGGAATGAATTGTAAGCTTTGTCAGAATTACCTCTAAATTAAAAGGTGATTGTGACCTGATATATTCTTAGGTAGTGTACATGACAGAACTGCTTTACCCTAAAGGAAATTAAGACTTTTAGTAGGGGGTCAAGGCAAGAAGACCTAGCAAAATGATGAGGCATCATCAAAAAATTAACCTCAAGGGCTGGGGCTGTGGCTCAGCAGTAGAGCGCTTGCCTCGCATGCGTGAGGCCCTGGGTTCGATCCTCAGCACCACATACAAAGTAATAAAATAAAGACATTGTGTCCATCTACAGCTAAAAAAAAAAAAAAAAAAAACAACCTGAAAAGGAAAATTAGTGTAATGGTATTCTGAAGTATATGCCACAAAACAACTTTCAAGACCATCTTATAAAGGCTGGGGATGTAGCTCAGTGGTAGTGTCTGCCTAGTATGCACAAAGCCCTGGGTTCAACCCCAGCAACCTAGAAAAAATAAAGACTATCTCAAGCTTTCATTTTCAGTAGCTGGATCAGTGCCATTGAATAGAACTTTCTGTAATAATGGAAAAGTTCTATACCCGCACTGTCCAAATATAGCAGCTACTATCCACATATGGCAACTAGTAATGTGGCTAACATGACTGAGGAACTCAATTTTACTTTTTAAAAATTTTTATGTTGTATTGGATATTGTAGAGTTGGAAGATATACTCTGGAAAAAGCTATGCTGATCCATAATTTCTCCAATTCCTTTATTCTGACAAGTACAAAATACAGGGCGGAGCTGACCTCTCCTAGCAGGTTCCCACACTGGCAAATCCTTTCAAATCTCCAGGGTTTCTCCTTTAAGCAATTCCCCTTCTTTAACTTCTTTCTCTGATCTCCACCCTAACACAGTCCATCCCTTAGCTCCTCTGTAACTTTGCTAACAGGCTCTCTCCAAAAGGTCCCCTTTTTTCTATTGCTGCCTTGTGGTAGGTATTGGTAGGATCCCATAAATGTTTATATGCTCACACTAGTCATCTTGCTTTAAGTTCTGGTACAGGAATGCACCTTGACAAACACTGAGCTTCTTCACTGTTGCCTCATCCAACTGGTGTGCTTAGAAACTCACACTTGCTTGGAAGCTAGCTTATGCTAGGTGTTATATCTGTAATCAATGGAAAGTCTTACCTATATCATGATATAATGGGCTTTTCAAAGACTTTCAGCAGAATGATTTGAACCCGTTTATTCAAAGTCATGTCTCTATTCAAGAGGAGATGAGCCAGAATAAAAGACAAAACGTACTACCACCCAACAAATATCAACACTACTACAATGTTTATCTTTGTATACAAAAATCCTCGAAATTCTAATTTCTTATTAGACTTGACAGCCTACTTTAATCCCTCTGAAATGCTTAGTTGCTCTTTTTAAGAAGTTTTCTAAAAGAAAAAAGAGCTAAAAAAAGTTCTGAATAATACATCATACAGTGGAATCACAAGTTATTAATATACAAATAAATGTAAAAGTACTCTTACATTAGAAGGCGTGATTCTACTTGAAAATATAGTCATTTATCTCATAGATCAACTTATAACCACCCAGGCCTCATTCTTTGCTAGTCTGGACTTGAGAATGCATTGAGATCAGTTGTGAAAATGCAGAAGTTAATCCAGCTTCCTCCTATGTGACACTGCTTAAAAAATGTACATAGCAATCACCCAAAGAGACTCTAGGCTGACTCCCTTGAGTATTTAAAGTGCAAAGGAACTGGTAAGAGAGGCTGAAAACAAGAAATCAAACTAAAATATAAGCAACTGCAACCCTTGGCAGGAAACAGTACTGCCCAAAGCATGCATTTATTCAAGGAAAGTAGCGCTTTGTTTTATAGATAAAATCTGTGATCTTATAAAATAGACAGGACTCACACTATATTCCATTTAAGTGGTGGGTTAGTACTTTTTAAAAATGCCTGCAAGCCACAAGTTCATTTATGACCATGTAGAATTTCCCCTCTACCCAATCTCTCCCCTTCAGTGCATCTCTAAGCACCTACTTTCCTATTTCTAGTTCTTAGTTCACCAGAAACAGTTTGTCTTTATTTCTTAACTGTGAAACCAAGATGTGAATCCCCATCCTCACAGATGGGGAAATAAGGCAAAGGAACTAGTCACACAGACTGCCAAAAATTAGAAGCTAAAACACAACTCTTTACCTCATGTTTTAAATATTACATTAGAAAAGCAAAGCAGCTTTGGGGAAGGAGGAGGTTCATCTTTGTGTTTGACAGAGAAGATTGCCTTGGAATATGTCCCAAGACTATCTATGAGCTTCATAGATTCTGGAGGCTGAAGCATCTAACTGGGCCAGGATTACTACAGAAGAAATCACAGACCAGGAGTTTGTATAAGAATTTAAAAGACCAGATAAAGGCAAGAGGGTGGAGAAAGAGCATTAGAATCACAGAAGAGAGATAAGGGAGGGACTATTAACTTTGCTTGAGAAATATATTAAAAATGGCTAATGTCTCTCACAGTAGGGATTGGGGAAGAGAAGCCAGGGAGATTGCTTTTTTTCTGGCTGCAAGATTGGGACTGCTTTCAGTCGTTTCCCCTCCTGATCCTTCTGGAGGACGTGGGGTGGGGAACAGGAATGCCGGTGGTGATCTGGGCCCGAACCTTCTTCCCACCTCCAGTCCTGGGAATTCCTGGAACTACTTCCAACCCAATCCTTAACAGGCTCTCTCTGGGTTCGAAACAATAACGGGGAATATAGAAGGAAGTGGTCTCCTTCTCGTCCCAGAGAGAGTGGGCTCCTATGGCCAGAGTTCCGGCCCCAGCTGTCCAAACGTCCCACAGGTCTCCGGCCCTTTGGCACGCACGCTCCTTCAGTCCACTCGCTGCTTCCGCATCCCTGCTCTGAGGCTCTCCCCACGCATCTCTGCCCCTCACCCCACCGCGCCCAACTGCCTCCCACGTCTACCCCGCCGGTGCAGCCCCTATGCCCTGCCGGGATCCCCACCTCTCTCCTCCCGGTCTTGGGGGCTGGACCACACCGGGAATTAACTGGGGTCAACTCTGCCTCCCCCGCCACCCCCGGCCCCGGGCACGCGCTCACCCAGCAGCCGCGTTCTCGAACTTGAGCGCGAGCGTCTCCTCGATGATGCGGTTGTTCACCTCCAGCAGGATCATGGCGGCGGCTGCCCCGGGCAGGAGAAGGAGAAACAAGGGCGGGTGAGGGTGGGCAAGAGAGGGAAGGACGGAGGGAGCGGCCTTGCTGCCCCCTGAGGAGGGGGGCTGGGTGGGGTAGGAGGTTAAGGAGAAGGGGAGAGGGACCGGGGTGGGGAGAAGGGGAAGACGCGCGAGCTGGCCTGGGCACGCACTGACTGTGGAGACACCCACCCACCCGACCGACCTGGCCCCGAATCCTGAACCCGCCTGCCGAGCCGCCGCCGCCACCGCTGCAGCCTCACCGACAAACCCGGTCCCCGCCCAGCCCCCGGCTCCAGCCGGCCACTTCCGCTCTCACACCCACTTCCGCTCGCCGCCCGTACGCGCGGCCCCGCGGCACCATTTCCGCTTCGACTCCTGCACGCGCACGCAGGCGCGTAAGGGGCGTGTGTGGAAAGGTCGCGCTTGCGCATATGTGATGCTACCGCCCCGCCTCTCCTTTCCCACAGACCCGCCTCTCACCCACGTCTTTACGAGTACGTTCTTCAGCAAGCTGGCATTCCCAAGGATTGCTTCACCGTCCAGCAGCTCCCTCCCGCTTGTCCCAGAGGCCCTACTCCACCTTTTTGGTTCTGTCATTTCAGAGGCCCCTCAAGAAGAGCGCCTTTATCTCCCAGCGGGATTCTTTGCTTCTAGCTTGTTGGGGATGCCCTTTCCTTATTCCAGACTAGTGACTATCCAGAGGCACCATCATGCATTCATTTCACCAACACATATTTAGTGGGCTCTTCTGTGCTGGTAATACAGTGGTGAATGAATAGACGAGGACCTGCCTTCCTAGAGTTTGGAGTCTGAAACAAGTTTCTCAATTACGCAACTGTGCATTCTCAAAGGGCAATGAAGGAAAGGAATGAGTAATCGTCTAGGTTAATAGGCTGCCTAGATGAGCCTTTCTGAATTCCTGTCATGCCTCCATTTCTGTGCCTGGGGAGCTGCCTCCGGTGCTCTGAACATGATATTCTCTCACCGTCCAGTACCTCTGCTAGGGACATCCCCTTCCAGTCATATGCCAGCAGAATCTGAACTCATCTTTGCGCTATATCTGCGTCTTCTGCCTGTGTCCCTTGTTTTGCATTTTCCCTCTTGCTGGGAGAGTATAACAAACTAAGTTGAGTCCTTCTACATGCAATGAAACGATTTATTTTCTGCTTAGTGTTGGGGGCATGCAAAAAATGATCAAAAAAATCTATCATCTATGGCCCCGACAGCCTTCTTAAATATATGTATTTTTTAGTTGTTGATGGATCTTTATTTTATTCATTTACTTACATGCGGTGCGGAGAATTGAACCCAGTGCCTCACACATGCTGTGGGCTAGCGCTGTACCATTGAGCCACAACCCCAGCACCCCAACAGCCTTTTACAGTGGATTTTTTCCCCCCTTAGGTGCAACATGTTTTTAGTTCTTGATACTTCCCAACTGAGTCAAGCTTAATGTAAAGAAAGACAGACTTCCTTAAGTATTATGGCAAGGTATACTTTGATTTCTATCCATAAAAACTTAAGCTAGGCATTGATACAGAACACCGAAACAGGGCAAATCTGGCTATGCTTGTCAAACCTAACTTGTTCACTTTTAGTATTTGCTTTTAGTTGACTTTAAAAATCACCAATTTTAGAGGTAAGCAATGTATTATTAGACTCCAGCTGGCTTAGTGATAGATAACATCTCTGACAAACTGATTATAATAGTTACAGTTGCCCAGGTTATTTTTCAGGAATTTGGAGGCAGCCTTTGTCTAGCCCAAACGAGTTGATGCCACAGACCTCTTTGCTTGGACCTATGCAAGTGTCCAATGGGTGATCTTTCAATGTCAGGAGAACAAAACTTCAACCGCAGAGCATACTAATGCCAACATTTATCCTATGAATAGCCATGAAGCTTGATTACCTATGCATTGACCACAGATAACTTAATTTTTCCTCACCTTCAATCACATTTCCCCACACTTTTTTAATCCCACAAATTTCACAAGCCCTATCCTTAGAAGTTTGAAGTTTGCTTGCCTGTTTCTGTACCTCGTGAGTAAACTTTTTTCTCTTTGGCAAAACTCATCATTTTAGCGATTGGCATACAGTTTAATGGGCAAAACAGGCCTGATTTGGCAACACAGCCATAAACTTTTCATATGCATTACCTCACCAAGCAAGCATCCTGTTCCATAGCATAATTGTTTGGAATGAAATAATGCCTTAGTTATTTAATTTGACACTACCATTTTTGTTTCAGAGACGCTTTCAAAGTAACAGAAAGAAAATTGGAAGAAAAGCAGTGTGTGTGTTTCATAGAACCCTTGACCCACATCCATAGACCTTCTCTCTCTCCTCCTCCCTCCTCTGCCCAGTGAAAACAAACTGCTTTACTTAGGGACCATGGATAATTTTCAGGACATTGCGGATCCCCATTCCCAAATTATATGCCAACATTTTCACATTTATGTCCTTTGTGCTAATATAATTGTATAAATAGTGTTACCCCCCCCCCACACACACACAGGTGCCCTAAGACTCTACCAAAAAGCCTGGGAATAAAGGCTGGGGATATCCTTCAGCGATAGAGAACTTGCCTAGCATGAGTGAGGCTCTGGGTTCAATCTTCAGCACTGCAGTAAATAAATAAAAGCCTAGCAATAATATTTCCCATATAGTCAAATATATAATCCACTTTTTCTCTGGAGTTTTCATCCCAGAGAGTTCCTTTCTCTTCTTCCAATCTGACTGACTTCTCTTTAGAATTTCCATACTCTCGTCATTCTGGGATTTTCCTTCATGCTGGTGTTGCTCATTTCCTGGATCCCATCTCTTCCTCTTAGTTTCTTTCTTTGTGTTGCTTAAGCACCTCCTCAAGTAACTTTCTAATAAAGGGATATAGGGGATATGTTAGAATCTTTGCCTATTTATAAATGTCTTAATTATATTCTGACATGATTTGTAATTGTGCTGGATATTCATGTTTGAAGGGAATTTCCCTTATTCTTTGGAAGATATTACTCCATTTTCTTCAGTCTCCAGGGTTGTATTAAAAAAGTTCAATTCCTATTCATATTCTTGATCCTTTGTATGTTCTAACTCCTGCCATCTTTGAAAGCATTAGGATTTTCTCTTTAACTTATTTGTTGAAAGTTTTATAATAATATCCCTCGCTGTAACACTTTTTTATATTTATTTACTGAGAAGTCATTCAAAATGAAAAGCTGGTCCTTCAGTTTTAGAAGAAATTTTCTTTTATTACTTCATCAATGATTTTCTTTCTTTCTCTCTTGCTCTATTTCTGTAACAACTATCATTTGGAAGTTAGGCTTTCCAGGTTAATCCTTTAATTTTCTTCCTCTTTTTTTTAATGGTACTGGGAGTTTAGCCCAAGGGTGCTTCACCACTGACCTATATCCCAGCTCTTTTTTATTTTTATTTTGAGACAGGATCTTGCTAAGTTACTGAGGCTGACCTCAAACTTGCAATCCTCCTGCCTCAGCCTCCTCAACTGCTGGGATTGCAGATGTGCCCCACTGCTCCCAGTGATTCTTTAATTTTCTCTTTTCCATTTATTTGCTTTATTTTGGTTTGGGTTTTTCATTTTATTTTATGTTATTTTACTTTATTTTCTTTTTGCATGCTGGAATTGAACCCAGGAGTAATTTACCACTGACCTACATCCCCAGCCTTCTTATTTTTGTTTTGAGACAAGATCTTGCTAAATTGCCTAAGCTGGTCTTAAACTTGTAACCCTCCTGCCATAGCCTCCTGAGTCCCTTGAATAACACTAATGTGCTTGGCTGTTTTTTTTTTTTAATTTTTAATTTTTGGTACTGGGTTTTGAACCTGGGGTGCTTAACCACTGAGCCACATCCCCAGCTCTTTAAAAGTTTAATTTTTTTAAAATTTTGAGATAAGGTTCTGCTAAGTTGCTTAGGGCCTCGCTAAATTAGCTTCAAGTTGGAGGCTAGCTTCCAACTTGTGATCCTCCTGCCTCAGTCTCCAGAGTTGGTTAGATTATAGAGGCGTGCCACTGTGCCTGGATGGTTTTTACTTTTGTTTTTTGGTACTGGAGATGTAACCCATAAGTGCTTTATCACTGTGCTATACTCCCCAGTCCTCTTTTTAAAAATTTTTTTCTTAAATTTTGAGACTGTCCCAGTAAGTTGGTAGGGCCTCACTAAGTTACTGAGGCTGGCTTCGAACTTGTGATTCTCTTGCCTCAGCCTCCAGATTCGCTGGGATTACAGACATGCACCATGATTTTACTTTTAACTGTGGTAAAATATATATATTTTTGCAGTGCAAGAATGGAGGAACCTATTTTTGTTTTATAGCCAAATAATATTCCTTTATGTGAATATAAAAAAAAGAGTGGAGGAGGTAAATATTTTTAAATGCACAATTCAGTAGTGTTAATTACATTGTTATGCAACCCACTACAACTCAATAATTCTTTTCATCTTGCAAAATTGAAATTCTGAACCCATTTGTTGCTTATTTTTTGTTGTTGTTTTCCTTCCTGGGACATTTCTTTGCCATTGTATTCAGCTATTTTATACTTCAATATCTATTTCTTTATTTTTAAGGTGCTGGGGATTGAACTCAGGGCCTGTGCATGCTAAGCAAGTGCTCTACCACTGATCTGCACCCCCAGCCTGGTGTTCTGATTTTATTTGATTTTTTGGTACAGGGAATTAAATCCAAGGGCTTTACCACCAAGTTACATTCCCAGCCCTTTTAAAATTTTTTTTATTTTTTATTTTGAAACAGGATCTTGCTAAATTGCTCAGAGCCGCTAGGATCTCAGGTGTGCGCCACCACACCCAGCTCTGATGTTTGTATGTTTTACTCCTAAGGTCTTTCTTTTTTCCCCACGGACTGTCACCTTCCCATGTTGTTTTCATTTAATGTGCAGGGGTATCTTCTAAGTCTCTGAGGATATTATAGTGGAATTTGTTTTTAGTTTTCTTTTTTCTTTTTAGTTGTTGATTGAGTTTTTTTTTTTTTGGTACTGGGGATTGAACTCAGGGGCACTCGACCACTGAGCCACATCCCCAGCCCTATTTTGTGTTTTATGTAGAGACAGGGTCTCACTGAGTTGCTTAGCACCTCGCCATTGCTGAGGTTGGCTTTGAACTCGCGATTCTCCTGTCTCAGCCTCCCTAAGTGCCAGGATTACAGGCTTGAGCCACCCCGCCTGGCTATGTTGATTGAGTTTTATTTATTCATTTATTTATATGTGGTGCTGAGGATCGAACCCAGTGCCTCCCATATGTGAGGCAAGCGCTCTACCACTGAGCCACAATCCCAGCCCTGTTTTAGTTTTCTTCTGCTCTCTGCTTTATTTCTGCTACTTTGGGTCTTTGTGCTAATTTGTCTGGGTCTCTGTCTTTCATATTAATGGCCAACGTCACAGTGTGGCTACCTTTGTTCACATTTAGTGTTTCACTAGGATGAGACACTAAAAAGCTGAGTGGAGACTGCGTGACAAGATTAGTTGATCAGCACCTTGCATCTCAAAAAGATGTCATCTGGGAGCCCACTGGAAAAGCAGAATATCAGGCCCCTTTAACCTACATATGTAATATTTATTTATTTTCCTTCTGGGGATTGGTCCCAGGACTCCATGCATGCTAAACACATGGTTTTTTGTTTTGTTTTGTTTTGGTATCGGGTATTGAACTCAGGTGCACTCGACCACTGAGCCACATCCCCAGCCCTATTTTGTGTCTTATGTAGAGACAGGGTCTTACTGAATTGCTTAGCACCTCGCGTTGCTGAGGCTGGCTTTGAACTAGCGATTCTCCTGTCTCAGCCTCCCAAAGTGCTGGGATTACAGTGTGCACCACCGCGCCCGGCTTAAACACATTTCAGCACTGAGCTACACCCCATCTCTAACCTACATATTTATAATCTGCACTTGAACAGGATCACCTGGTGTTTCCAATACACGTTTTTAAAAATTTTTTATTTGTTAGCTATGCATGACAATAGAATGTATCTTGACATATCATACATAAAGTATAATTTTGCATTCTTGTGGTTGTACATGATATGGAGTTCCACTGGTCATTGTACTGTCTCTCCTATTTCCATCCCTCTTCCACTTCCTTCATTTTCCTTTGTCTAATCCAGTGTCCCCCCCTGATTGTGAGTCAGCATCCTCATATCAGAGAGAATATTCGGCCTTTGTTTTTTTGGGATTGACTTATTTCTCTTAGCATGATAGTTTCCAGTTCCATCTGTTTACCAGCAAATGCCATACATTCATTCTTCTTTATGGCTGAGTAATATTCCTTCAATGCACATTTTTTTGAGAAACTATTTGAGATTGAACGCAGGGCCTTGGTTATTATGCCAGTATTCTACCATTGAGCTACACTCCAGCTCTTTTTAAAGTTTTATTTTGAGACAGGGTCTTGCTAAATTGCCAGGGCTGGACTTTAATTTGCAATATTCTACAGCCTCCCAAGTAATGGGGATTACCAGTATGTTCCATCATGCCTGACTCATTACATTGTATTTTAGTAAAAAAAGGTGTTTTTTTTTCCATTTTAGTTTTTTTTCCTTTTTCTTTTTTCTTTTTTTTGGTATTGAGGGTTGAACCCAGAAGTAGAGCCATTTCACTTTTTTTATATTTTACTTATTTATGTTTGTTTATTTATTTTTGTGGTGCTGGGGATTGAACCCCAGCACCACAAAACCCCTTGTGCATGCAAGGCAAGCACTCTACCAACCCAACTGAGCTATATGCCCAGCCCTTATATTTTATTTTGAGACAGAGTCTCACTGAGTTGCTTAGGGCCTAGCTAAGTTGCTGAGGCCAGCTTTGAAGTTGTGATCCTCCTGCCTCAGCCTCCTGAATCGCTGGGATTACAGGCGTGCTCCACTGTGCCCGGCCATTTTCGTTTTTATATTTCATTATACTTCTATTTAAAAATTTGTTTGGGGCTGGGCATGGTGGTGCTCAGCCTGTCTCTAAATCTTTAAATAAAATATAAAAAGGGCACCCCTGGGTTCAATCCCCAGTGCCAAAAAAATTTTTTTTTCTTTTGGTTTGGAGCTGGGACTGTAGCTTAGTGGTAGAGTGCTTGCCTAGTATGCACAAGGCCCTGAGTTTGATCCCCAGCATTGAAAAACAAATTCCCTAAATATTTTACTTCCCAATTTTCTTTTTTGTTAGCAAGAAGATCTTTTCAAGACTATTTAGCTAAAGAAGGTAAAAGCAGGCCTAGAGAAGCTCAGTGGTAGAGTACTTGCCTAGCATGCCCAGGGCCCTGGATTTATCACAAGGCTTTGGGTTCAATTCCCAGTACTGCCAAAAAATTTAAGACATTTTAAAAAAGC
>PVHX01015144.1:32137-42513 GCA_004024805.1 Geosciurus inauris
TTTTTTTGGTACTGAGGATTAAACTCAGGGGTACTCGACCATTGGGCCACATCCCCAGCCCTATTTTGTGTTTTATGTAGAGACAGGGTCTCACTGAGTTGATGAGGCTCAGTGGTCGAGTACTCCTGAGTTCAATCCTCAGTACCAAAAAAAAAAAAAAAAAATTAAGTCTTTCCCAGATAGAGAAAAGCTAAGGTAGCTCATCACTAGTGGCCCTACCCTACAAGAAATGCTAATAAGAATCCTTTAGGCTGAAACAAAAGACACCAAATAGTAACTGACAGCCACATGAAGATATGCCACTGATAAAGGTAAATACATAGGTGAACATAAAAATTAGTGTTATTCCATTTTTAATATAACTCCTCTATTTCATATATGATTTAAAAGCTAAATACATAAAAATAATTATAAATCTATGTTATGAGCATGTAGTATATAAAGATGTTGTTTGTGACAATAACATCAGAAAGGGAGGATGGAAGCTGGGCGCGTTGGCGCATGCCTGTAATCCCAGCACTTTGGGAGGCTGAGACAGGAGAATCGCGAGTTCAAAGCCAGCCTCAGCAATGAGGCACTAAGCGACTCAGCGAGACCCTGTCTCTACATAAAACACAAATAGGGCCTTTGCTGAGGCTGGCTTTGAACGATTCTCCTGCCTCAGCATTCGAAAGTGCTGAGATTACTGTGCCCCACTGTGCCCAGTTTAACAACACACTCTTAATCACTACTGAAACTCTTTTATTTTTCTTTTCTTTTTTGGTACTGGGGTTTGAACTCAGGGGCACTCAACCACTGAGCCACATCCTCAGCCCTATTTTGTATCTTATTTAGAGACAGTCTCACTGAGTTGCTTAGCACCTCACTGTTGCTGAGGCTGATTTTGAACATTAGATCTTCCTGTCTCAGCCTCCTGAGTCACTGGGATTACAGGCGTGCACCACCGCAACCGACTACTCAAACTCTTTCAAGAAATAGAAGAGGAAGAAATACTTCCTAGCAATTCTGCAAGACCATTATTGCCCTGATACTAAAGCCAGACAAGGATATGACAAGAAAAGCAAACTTGTCAGACCAACAGCTTTTGTGAATACAGACACAAATATCCTCAACAAAATACTAGCTAACCAAACCCAACAGCACACTAAAAGGATTATACACTATGACCAAGTGGAATTTATTCCAGAAATCAAAAGGGGTTCAACATAAGGAAATCAATTAATGTAATGTATCACATTAATAAAACAAAAGGGGGAAAAACCCTACACAACTATCTCAACAGATGCAGAAAAAGCATTTGGAAAAATTCAGCATATATTCATGATAAAAACTCAGAAAACCAGAACCAGAGGTGCTGTGATTTGAATGTATGTGTCCCTCACAAATTCACAGGTTGCAAGTTAATCCTCAATGCAAGAAAATTAAGAGGTGGGTCCCTTAGGAGGTGGTTGGGTCATGAGGACTCCATACTCATGAATGGACTAGTACCCTTACCAAAAATTTTAAAGGAGCTAGTGAGCCCCTCTCTGCCTTTCTGTTTCTTCTTCCATGTGAGGGCACCCTTCCATGTCCTATGTCCTCCTATCTTTTCCGTTCATGGGGGGAAGCCTTGAGAAAGTGCCATCTACAGAACAGGTCCACGGCTGAAACCAAATCTGCTGGTACCATGAACTTTGACTCCCTGCCTTCTAGAATTATGATAAATAAAATTCTACTGTTTATAAATTACACAGTCTAATGTATTTTGTTATAGCAGAAGAAATGAATTAAGGTAGAAGGGAACTTCCTTAACATGATAAAGGAAATTCATGAAAAAACCCCACTTTTATGGTTTGGATCTGGAATGTTCCCCAAAGGCTCCTGTGCTGAAGGCTTAGTTCCCAGTGTGGCTTGGCTGAAAGATGGAGCTTTGGGCAAGTGATTAGATGACGAGGGCTCCGACCTCATTAGTGTACTAATCCATTGATGGGTTCATAGCCGATGTTGTTATTGGGAGGTGGTGGAAATTTAGGAGGTAGGGCCTAATCAGAGGTCACAGGGTGGTGGGGTATGCCTTGTCCCTGGTCTCTCTCTCTATCTCCTTCCCAGCTGCTATGAGGGGACAATTGTGCTCCACCATGAGCTTCCCACCATGATGTTCTGCCACTGCAAGCCTACAGGGATGGGCTCAGTGACACTGGACTGAAACCTCAAACCATGAGCCAAAATAAATCTTTCCTTAAGTTGATTTTCTCAGGTATTTTGTCACAGTGCCAAAAAGCTTACCAACACATCCACAAAACATCTTTCTCCGTGGTGAAATTCTGAAAGCTTTCCACCTAGGATAAAGAACAAGACATAGACGTTTGTTTCCACCAGTGCTATTTGACTTTATACAGAAAGTTCTAGTCAAAGCAATTAAGTAAGAAAAATATATTAAAGGCATTCACAATGGAAAAAAATTAACTATATCTGTTTGCAAATGACATGATTCTACATGAAGAAAATCCCACTGAACTCACAAAAAACCTACTAGAGCTCATATGAACTCAGCAAAATTGTAGGGTATAAGGTCAACACATAAGAATCAGTGTGCTTCTTTCCACCAGCAATGAGAAAACTGATAGGGAAATTAAGAAAATAATTCTAGCTGGGCATGGTGGCTCATTCCTATAATCCCACTGGCCTGGGAGGTTGAGGCAGGAGGATGGCAAGTTCAAAGCCAGCCTCAGCAACATAGTGAGGTCCTAAGCAACTCAATGAGACCCTGTCTCAAAATAAAAAAAATAAAAAAGGGCTGGGGGTGTTGCTCAGTGGTTAAGCACACTCGGGTTCAATTCGTGGTACAAAAAAAAATGCCATTTATAATAATATTCAAGAGAATAAATTACCTAGGGATAAATTTAGGGAAAAAACCTGAGAGACTCCTACACTAAAAATCATAAAACACTGATGAGCTAGGTGGCAGAGTGCTTGCCTAGCATGTGTGAGGCACTGGGTTTGATCCTAAGCACCACATAAAAATAAATAAATAAAATAAAAGTATTGTGCCCATCTACAACTACAAAAAAAAAATTAAAAAAAATTGATGAAAGGATTGTTTTTGTTTGTTTGTTTGTTTTGGTACCAGGGATTAAACTCAGGGGTACTTGACCACTGAGCCACATTCCCAGCCCTATTTTGTGTTTTATGTAGAGACAGGATCTCACTGAGATGCTTAGCGCCTCACCATTGCTGAGGCTGGCTTTGAACTCACGATCCTCCTGCCTCAGCCTCCCAAAGTGTTGGAATCATGGGCGTGTGCCACTGTGCCCGGCTTGAAAGGAATTTTGAAAGACCTAAATAAATGGAAAAACGTCTCATGTTTATGGATTGGGATAGTTAATACTGTTTAGATGTCAATATTCTCCAAAGCAATCTATAGATTCCATGTAATTGTTAGTAAAATTCTCATGACTTTTTTTTTTTTTTTTTTTGTTCATGCCAAAATAAACTTCTGTAAGGCCTTTGAATAGCCAAAATAATATTGAAAAATAGAATAAAAATGAAGGATTCACACTTCCTGATTTCCAAATTTACTACAAAGTCACAGATCAAAACATTGTGGTTCTGGCATAAAGATAGACATATATAGAACAACGGAATAGAGCTGAGAATCCAGCAATAAACTGAAACATCTATGATCAATTGATATTCAACAAGGGTGGCTTTTATCATCATTATTATTATTATTTTGGTAGTGGGGATTGAACTCAGGGCACTTAACCATTGAGCTACATCCTCAGCCCTTTTTTACATTTTATTTAGAGACAGGGTCTCACTGAGTTGCTTAGGGCCTTGCTAAGTTGCTGAGACTGGCTTTGAACTCGTGATCCTCCTGCCTCAGCCTCCCAAGCTGCTGGGATTACTGGTGTATGCCACTGTGCCTGACTAAGGGTGGCTTTTAATAAGGGGAAAAGCGTCTCTTTAAAAAATTGTAGTAGAACATGGGCTGGGGTTGTGGCTCAGTGGTAAAGCACTTGCCTAGCATGTGTGAGGCCCTGAGTTCGATTGTCAGCACCGCATATAGATAAATAAAATAAAGCCCACTGACAACTAAAAAAAATTAAAACAATTGGGTAAGCACACATAAGTGAAGTTGTATGCTTGCCTTATTTTATATATAAAAATCATTTGGAGGAATGGAGGGCAGAGTGGGAGGCTCCCATTGGAATCAGAGTTGCAGCCAGAGTAAAATCGTGTGTGTGTAGTATGTGTAGTGTGTGTGTGTGTGTGTGTGTGTGTGTGTGTGTGTGTTAGGAGTGACGGTGAGTCAAAGAGGAATATTTTTTTTTCTTTTTTGGTACTGGGGATTGAACTCACGAGTACTTGACCATTGAGCCACACCCCTAGCCCTATTTTGTGTTTTATGTAGAGACAGGGTCTCACTGAGTTGCTTAGTGTCTCACCATTGCTGAGGCTGGCTTTGAACTTGGGATTCTCCTGTTTCAGCCTCCCAAAGTGCTGGGATTATAGGCGTGTGTGACTGCGCCTAGCTCTGTTTTTTTTTTTTTAATGTGTGAAATACAGGAATAATGCCTTCCTAAAAAAATTCACACTGGATCAATGACTTAAATATAGAAGATAAAATTATAAAACTGTTAGAAGAAAACATAGGAGTCAAACTTCATGAACTCAGATCTGGCCCTAAAAACACAACAATATAAGAAATAAAAGATAGGGCTGGGGATGTGGCTCAGTGGTGGAGCAATTGTCTTGGTTTGATTCCAAACCACAAAAAGGTGAAAAAAAGAAAGGATAAGTTATTCTTCATCAAAATTAAAACTTGTAATTGGCATATACAGACTGTTCCTCCAAATCTGAGATGAGTCAGCCAAGAAGTGCCATGAAGTACAGTCAGCTGAAAGTCTGAACTTGAATAATGCAATGAGTTGCATTTACAGGAAATAAGGGATGTATTTATTTACTGTTTAAACTTTAAGTAGTTGAATGGGTCTTCCAAGAGGTTATCTGCTTTGGGAAATCATATGTATAAAGCTTCTTTTTTTGGCATAAAAAGAGAGGCATGCCACTTTCTATTAATAGAAAATCAATTTCTTTCCATGTTTACTGAACAATTGTAGAGTTGAAGGAATGCCAAATTATTGGCTTGCCTGGGGTCTCTGTGTCTTGGCCCAACTCTGACAAGAGGGGCAGAAAGAGATGGGCTAGTCAGCTTGTCTGGGTGGGCATGGATGACAGCTTGCTTGGGGTGAAGTGGTAAAAATGGAGAAAAGTCAATATTTTCAAGAATTATTTCAGCCAAAGAATCCAAAATTCTTGTAATGGTTGGGTAGGTGCTGTACTAGTTTTCCGTACTGAGTAACAAATGACCACAAACTCAGTAACCTCAAAGAACACCTGTTTACTATCTCCCAGGGTCTCTGGCTCAGGAGTCCAGACATGGTTTAGCTGGGTCCTCTGCTCAGGCTCTCACTGGACTTTAATCCAGGTGTTGACTGAGGCCGTGGTCTCACCAGAGTCTCATCTTTCCAGTAGCTTTGAAAGATCTTTTTACAAGCTTCCTTAGTAGCTGGCAAGATTCACCTCCTGAAATTGTGGTACTGTAATGGTAACACATTTCGTTTCTGGCTGTCAGAGGCCTTCCGCGTTCCTAGACAAACATGCCAGCATACTTCTTCAAAGCCAGCATCAGAGTCTCCATCACTCCAGCCTGCTGAGATGAAGACAATACTATATAACATAATGAAATCATGGGGTAACCTCCTGTCACTCTTGCCACCTGACGTGATCTGCACGAGGGCTGACTGACAGCTATCACCTGGAACATACATATTTTAATGTTTAGAAGCAGGTCACAGGTTCTGCCTCAAGGAAATGGGATTGTACAAAGGCATGACTCATTGCAGGTGTGTGTGTGCCTGTGGGTCACTTTAAGTTGTATCCCCCATAGATTAGATAAGAGAAAATAAAGTGCCAGCTATGATGTTCAGGCCTTTGGCTTGAGCAGGTGGGTGGGAATTAACACCATTTATTGAGACAGAACACAGCACAGTGTGTTGGTTGAGGGAGGATTTTGAACCCAATTGTTGACATGATTAAGTTCAGCTGCTCAGGGGTGTGAACCATGTCTGGTATGTTCTTTACTCCAAATCCAATGCCTACTGTAGTTCCTGACACAAAGTAGGTTTCCTGAATGAATGAATGAATGCATGAGTGAGATCTGTGAGACATCCAAGTGGAGATATTGACGAGTCCAGGGCTCTGGGAGGCCTTTTGCAGGGTCTCCATGGATGACGCATGGAGAAGTCACTGGGGATTGTACAGTGGTCACCACCCCGTCTTGGATGAGATGGCCTAGGAAGAGCACAGGTAGAGGAGACCAAACAGATGAGGACTGAGTGCCAGGAGCCCCAACACTGAGAAGTTAGTCCAGAGAGGACACGCTGGCCAAAAGGACCGAGAAGGATAGACGCAACAGGCTGAAGATGCCTTGCAGAAGTTGAGTCAGGACTGAGAAGGGGCCGTGGGGAGAACTGGTTTTAGCAGCCAATTGTATGGGTTGGGAAGTGGACAAGAGGTGAGGGAATGGAGGGCAAGCGATCATTCTTTCGAGAACTCCAGTGTAGTGTGGGAGGGGCTGAGTGATAGCCAGAGAGAGATGGGCTCTCCGCAGTTGAGATCATCCAAAGTCCAAACGCCCCAAGAGGGCACCTGACACAGCTGCTGGGGCACTCAGGCCTGGGGGTTCGTGGGGGACTCTTGGTCTTACTTCTATGCTGCTTTCTCTATCATGTTTTTATTATAATCAAGCGAATGCATTTAAGAATGTTTTAAAATCATCACTTTTGGAGAATATTCTTGGATGCCTCTTTTCTCCTTTCTCCTTTCCTTTCTCCTTCTCCCATAATTCTGTCCAAAATTGCCTTTCTTCCTTTCCTGTCTCTTTCTCTTCCTCCCTTCCTTTCTTTTAGTATGGAGGAGACTTGAGTAATTGTCATTGTTGACAAGCAGACTGCAGGCCACAGGAAAAGGATGAAGATTAAAAAACAAAACGAAACAGGATAGTTAAATTGTAAGGCTTCTGAGAAAATGGGCAGGGGACAGGACACAGGTACTGGGACTGGGTTGAGTTGACTGAGGGACAGCAACCCCTTTGTGGCAGGAATAAAGGAGGCAGGTGTGTGTGTTGGGGGTGGGGGCCCAGATGGTACTGTCTGGGAGAGAGGAAGTAAAGGGTTCTTAGAGCTCCAGTTCAATTGTCTTTTGTGTCCACTTGATACTGAAGGTCTTACTTTTTACCCATTAATATTTGTTGAATAAAGAATACATGAATAAATAAAGGACAGCATAAAGAACATATTTCTTCCTTAATTTTTCAAAACGAGATCCTTATTGACTTTTGTTATCACACAAGTAAAACAACCTTCTTATAATAAGTTTGATATAGAAAATTCCCTTGAAATTCCAGCCCATAGAGATAAGTGTTAATGGTCAGTGTTGACTTTGTCAGTGGATTACACAGCAAACAGAGGAGGATCATGTTGACATGGAATTGTGTGAACTGCTTTTCCCATAGAGTTCCCAGCAGTCTTTTCTTTGTGTCCACATGTGAAGACTGGGCTGGGGGTGCAGCTTAGTGGCAGAACCCTTATTCAGCATGCCCAAGACCCTGGGTTCAGTCTCCACACTGAAAAACATATGTAAAGACTTTCCTTATTTTTCATAACACTTGCTTGATCTCTATAACACCTTGACTTCGATAAATTTATTGAACAAAACCCCTACTGATGGGCATTGAGGTTGTTTCTAACTTTTCAATACAATGGCTGTTCTTGTTCCTTTAACTTTTGCACACCTGTGCCTTTATTTTCTCAAATTTCTAGGTGAAGAAAACATGTTGGCTCATTTCAAATTTTTTTTTTTAGTTGTAGATGAACACAATGTCTTTATTTATTTATTTTTATGTGGTTCTGAGGCTCGAACCCAGTGCCTCATGCATGCAAGGCAAGCGCTTGTACCACTGAGCTACAATCCCAGCCCTCATTTCAAATTTTGATACTTATCTTCCAAATTACCCTCTAGAAAGCTGTGCCAATTTATGTTTCTATCAAGAGAATGTAAGGGCGCCGATTTCCACACACACTTGCCAACAACAGGTTATTAAATATCTTTTTAATCCTGTCCATCTAAGAGAAAAATGCTAATTCATTTTAATTCTCTGGAGCTGTGAGTAAAGTTGAACAACTTGAATATGAATTTTGTTCACTCACAGGACTTCTTTTCTGTAATGCTTCTTTATGCATTTTACTTACTTTGCTACTGGGCTTATAATTTTATCATTTATATAGCTGGGAGTAGTGGTGCACGCCTGTAATCCTAGGGACTTGGGAGGCTGAGACAGAAGGATCACAAGTTTGAGGCCAGTCTCAGCAACTTAGTGAGACCCTAAGCAATTTAGTGAGACTCTGTCTCAAAATAAAAAACAAGAAAGGCCAGGGGATGTAGCTCAGTGGTAAGCACCTGGTTCAATTCCCAGTACCAAATTTTTTTTCTCATTTATTTCAAAATTATCCATAATTTAAGAATATCACCCTTTATCATGTTGTCAATATTTCTTCAATTTTGTTATTTGCCTAAAAGACAATAAACAGACATACTTAAAAGACATAGTTAAAAACTCTGCTATTGATTAGCTTTGCCTTATAGAGATATTACATTTCATATCAAATTTGTCAGTCTTTTCCTTTCTTTATGGTTCTTGTTATTGGTATAGGACTAAGAAAGCAGATCGCCATATCAAGATTATAAAACTTTAGCTGGTTGAGAGACAGAGACAGGAGAATTGTGAGTTCAAAGCCAGCCTCAGCAATGGCGAGGCACTAAGCAACTCAGTGAGACCCTGCCTCTAAATAAAACACAAAAAATAGGGCTGGGGATGTGGCTCAGTGGTTGAGTGCCCCCGAGTTCAATCCCTGGTACCAAAACAAAAAACAAACAAAAAACCCCCACAAAACTTTAGCTGGGCATGGTGGCACACACCTGTAATCCCAGCACTTTGGGAGGCTGAGACAGGAGAATCGCGAGTTCAAAGCCAGCCTCAGCAATGGCGAGGCACTAAGCAACTCAGTGAGACCCTGTCTCTACATAAAACACAAAATAGGGCTGGTAATGTGGCTCAGTGGTTGAGTGCCCCCAAGTTCAATCCCCGGTACCAAAAAAAAATATATATATATATATATGTATATATAAAACTTTTGTGATTTTCTGTTACCTTATGGTTTAATATTTTTCTTTAAAATTGCATTTTCTGCTTACCTTTTTTTCCCTTTGTTCTTTTGGTACTGGGGATTGAACCCAAGGGTAATTTACCACTGAACTACAGTCCCAGTTCTTTTTATTTTTTATTTTGGGACTGTGTTGCTGTGATTGGCCTGGAACTTTCCATCTTCCTGCTTCAGCTTCCTAAATTGGTGGGATTACAGGCATGCGCAATGACACACGACTGAAACAAGACCACTTACTATTACTACTGCAGATCCCATTTAAGTCTTATGATTAAGCAGACCTGCCAATCATCTCCATCTCCCTAGAAGGGTGGATGGTGCTATGTGCCACGTGACTCAGGGAAAGACCTTGATCAATCACTTCCATCCTAAGAACTTATAGCAAGGGTCTAAGAGATAGAAACAGAACTGGTTTTGCTTTTGCAAAGTGAGCCACTGGTCAAAATGAAGTGGTTTTAGGTGCTGCGTGCCAAAGCTGTTTTAATCATTATTTATTTTAACATGTATTAGAAAAAAAATACACGAGGAAGCTGGAAGACAAAAGTAAGTATTCAAGAATAATGTTAGTCAGCTTCTATTACTATAACTAAATGCCTGAGAAAGTTAACTTCCAGTGTGAAAAGTCTTGTTCTGGCTCATGGTTTTGGAGATTCCAGTTAGTGGCTGAGTGGTCCCATTGCTTTGGGTCTCTGATGAGACACCATGCAGGAGCCTGTGATGGAGCAGTCACTCACCTCATCAGCCCTGAAACCAAGAGGAAGATGAAGCCACTCCAATGATAAAATAACCTCCTGCTAGGCCCCATCCAAGGTTCTACTACCTTCCAATAGCGCCACCCTGGGGACCAAGCCTTTAACACATAAGCCTTTGGGAATGCTTATTTGAACCAGAGCATTTATTGTATTTGAGGAGACATGGTTGTAATGTTGAAGATGGTTTGAGGATGACTGTAGTTTGGAAAATCCCAAACTGGATTATAGGACTATTAATGAAGACTGCCATCAGATATAAGTAACCAAAACCCAACTCACAGTAGCTTAAAAACACAGGAGTGAAGAGTTTTGTTTGTTTTTGCTATTTAACACATAATGTTTTTTAACATGGGTTCTG
>PVHX01015145.1:0-47866 GCA_004024805.1 Geosciurus inauris
AATGTGGGGACATGGACAATGTGGGGCTAGGAGAGCAACAACCCTCTTTTTAAGGTTTTGAAAAAGTGACTATAAAACAGGAACCAGCAAGTTATAGGGAAAAAAAATATATCCCATGCAGATGAAGCTCGGCCTTAAATTCAGTTGAGAGACCTGATTCAGAAATCAACTCGGTCAGCAGGACTAATACCTCTCTAGTTCCCTGAGGTGATCTGACCTTCCATGAAGACATATAAAGGAATCAGGTTTAAACTGTGAGCATTTTTGTGTTAAGGAGGATTCTGTGATATTTGGCATGCTAAGTATTTTTAACATTAGAAATAATCTCTTACGATCGAGTAATCAAAATTTAAACTGTTTTGAGAAATTGACTTGGTTAAGATTTGAAGTAGAAATTTATTATGAAATTGGATGTTATATTAAGTTTCATCATCTTGAGAAAAAGAACCATTCTGATCCTGAGCCAAGGGAGAATTTTGTGGTATTATGTGCCCAGAAGCCCCTTCTGGGAGATTGATCATTAATAAACATAATAAATCGCCCAAACAACTTTCTGATAGACATTAATTAGTTTAGAAACCTCTGACCCTAACTGGCTTTATATGCCTTCTGAAATGTCTCAGGAACCTTAATCAGCTTGCAATAGCATCCTAAAAAGAATTTTTTTTAAAGTCTAGTCTAACATGTTTATTTTACTACTTTCCCCCTATAAAATGCCTTTAATGAGGTAAACTCTTTGAATCACCCAGAATGTCTTCTCCTTTGTGGCTAAACTTTGACCTCTGCTCTGAATCAATTCATCTGAAAAGATACTTGAATAATATGTATGTTTAATTCATTAGATTGTAAAAGTTGCCATAGTATCTGAGACTCTTCTGTCACTCAGAAAATAGTACCCCCCCAAAAAATCATTATTAAATTAATCCATTCAGTTAAAAATGAATTATCCATTCAAGTTCAAGGAATATGATGGATCTAATTTATACATGAGACCAAATGGTTCCCAAGGCTTACATAAAGCATAAAAGATTACCAAGCTGTATTTGATTTACAAATAGAATGATATGATTTATAATCTGAATTTAAAGTTAAGGATGAATAAATTTTTGGAGTTAGAGTTTTAATAATAACTAGATAGACTTTTTTGAAAGTTTGGCTTCTGCATTATCTTTTCTGGACACAAAAGCCTGCTTTAGGAGTATCAAAAATTCTCACATTGATCCCACCAAAACTTACACAGTGAGGGACTCCATGAACACAGGAAGGGAGCTTGGATACTGAGAAGCCACAATAATAACCAAAGCCTGTGATGGGAGTGTGCTTATTTATTTATTTTCTACCCCAAACTCATTCTTTATGAAATCTTTTACAACTCTTACCTTGAATGAAATTATGAAGTAAATCTTTTCTTAAAATTGGTACTTAAATCTTTCTTTTTCAAGTTAGGTCCTAAGAGCAATTAACATAGCCATAGTGTTTTGTTTGTTTGTTTTTAACATTCACTCTTTCTCTTCTGAATGGAATGGGAATAAAAGCTTTGAAAATGAATGAAGCTGGTGCCGTGGTGCAAGCCTGTAATCCCAGCACTTTGGGAGGCTGAGACAGGAGGATTGAGAGTTCAAAGCCAGCCTCAGCAAAGGCAAGGTGCTAAGCAACTCAGTGAAACCCTGTCACTATATAAAACCAAAAATAGGACTGGGGATGTGGCTCAGTGGTCGAGTGCCCCTGAGTTTATTCCCTGGTACCAAAAAGAAAGAAAGAAAATGAATGAGGCACTGTGGCATATTTGTGCCCTGAAAGTGCTGCAAAAGCAGGGAGAAGTTCTGCTTGCTTTTCCTCCTGGCATTATGTTCCTGGAGTCTGCAGCATTCTAGACACCCAATAAATACTTGTTAGGTGACTGACTAACACAAAAATAGACTATTAAAATTTCTACCTAATAGCAACCATCTTCCAACTTACAGTTCTCAATTTTCACTTTTGTAGTTTTCATACATTATTTTTATCTCTGGATCACTCCAGAAGCAGAGGATACCTAAATTCACCTCTGAGATTTGGATAGGCTTATGGGGTTGAATTACGTTTTTGATTCCCAAGAGCAAAATTGACTTCAGCTACTGATCAGGACAGAGCTGGAGAGGTTTTAAGCAAGCTTTAGCCACAGAGTCAGTGGCCAGTTTGATATTTAGAGGGATTAGGTTGAGGGGTAGAGCAGACATTGGGGTAGAGTCCTGGGCTGGGAGCAAATATCTGCAAAATCAAATCTGCAGATTCACAAATGCAGGGGCTTTAGTTTGGGATTACCTCAGGACAGAAAGATTAGACTGAGGACAAAGAGAAAGCTGAGATTTTATGGGATCTTGAAACTTGGGACAAATAAATTTTATATTTACCCAAATGCATCATTGGGGCATAACAGTGGATGCTAGGTGTGAATTGTCTGCTTTCGGCTCTGGGGTTAAACAAACATCTTTCCTGCTAAGAGCATTTTCCAGAGAGTGAATGCAGCTTAATTCCAGGAGGGAAGCTTTCATCCCTCTGTGGTTCAGTTCATTCCCAGGATCTTACAGTTCTGCTTCGCTCAAGAAAGAAGAGAAAGAACTTCTGGTTTGAATAGAAGTGTAGCCTCTCAGGGTTATCAGTGTTTCTGCTAACTCAGGCTTAGACATAGCCACTTACTTTGTACTCTCTTTGAGTCACAGTGAACACCCACACCCATGAGTGGACCAGAAGGAACTCTGCTCACACAGCATCGTGTGTACTGTATGCAGATGAAACATCAAGTGTCCATGAACATGCACATTGACGGGTGGTCCTCCTCTGACCACCCATTGCTCCATTATGCCATTAGACTTCACTACAAAACACAAGTTTAAAGACAAAATTATTAATAATTAGTGGCAAGCATTAAACCAAGCACAGGTCCTACAGTGCAAAATGCACAGAACGCATGTCCATGAAGCCACTCCTGTTATTAGATTTGGAAGACCAATGAAGATCTTCTAGAAATATGCCATAGCAATAAAGCTTGGAGGCTTGGAGAAGCAAGACTCCCAGAAAATTTACAACATGCAATGCTTTTGAGCAGGGAGAAATGTGCTACAATCTTCAATATGTGAAGGTGAGGAGGAAACACAGTGGCTTCTTCAACCAACATTAGCATCACTCTCTTTATGTGTCATTCTAGGGGGAAATGGCACTTCATGGTGCCAGTGCATTTCCAAGAGAAGCAACCTCCTGGGGTTCAGAATAGCACAGGTACAGATACTTCAAAATATCTCATACTGAAATAAATAATTTAATACAGAATAAAAGTGGACTCTCGTGTAAGAAAAGTCTTTGAACACTTTTTATGTTTATAAAAGTCAGTTTTTCAGATAATTTTGTGGCCAAAGGAACTCATGTATCCTTAGAGATAGTGTGATGGTGGTCAAGTGGGCAAGTTAGTTTAAAAGGAATATAGATCTGGTGTGGGGCTTGGAGTATAATGTTAGTAGTGCTATTTCATAACAAAACTGTGTGTGTGTTTTACAATAAGTAAATTTCTAGGTTTTAGGAACTGCCTAACTTACCCAGAAGGAGCAGGTCTCCCTGAAGTCCAATAATGGCAGAAGTAGTGGGTAAGAGTTTCCTCTGATCCTAAAAACCGTGTTGGCAATTATGGAAAGCACACACACACACAGATGGTTTAAAACAACAACAACAACAACAACAAAACCCTAAATCTTCCCCGTATGGCTTATTGACGTCCTACCTTCACAGAAGAGAGAGTCTGTGGAAGAAAGACACAAAGTCCCTGTGTCTCTAGGGACTTTGCGAAATGTTGGGTGTGTATCCCTTTACTGTGCATCTTGGGATGGGTTGCCTCTGCTTATGCACCTCTCTCTGAGTAGAAGCATTAACTTTCTCATACTGTTATTGCAGTATAATTTAGAAAAATTCAGTTGTCCTGTGCTATGGTTTGAATCTTGTTTGTTCATCCATGTACAGTGTTAGGAGGCAGGGGGCCTTTAAGAGGTAACTAGGTCATTAAGAGGGATTAATTACCTCAGATGGGACTGGATTAGCTATCATGAGAGTGGGCTGTAATAAGGCAGGTGTGGCCTTGCCTTTCTTCTCTTGGCAAATGTACTTCTTTCCACCATGAGCTGAATTAGCACAAGGCCCCCAGCAGAAGCTGAGCCATGTTCTTGGAATTCCCATTCTCCAAAATCCACAAGTCAAATAAACTTCTTTCCTTTATGGATTTCACAGTCTCACGTATTCTGGCATAGCAGCAGAAAACAGACTAAGGCATCTCATGATTATTAAAGAAGCTGAAATATTATGGCTGCATGAAAAACTTAGAAATATTTTTAAACAATCTTTTCCAACAACAGAACAAGACTGAAAATGAGAATGAGAATGTATCACCAAATCAGATGATTGATGTATCAAAACTCAGAATATGAGTGTTCATAATAATGGGTAACATTTATTTTGAGTTTACTTGCTGTAGCAATGTAGGCAATTCATTAATTTACCTGCATTAATTCATCAATCCTCATATCAGTCTCCTAGTGAACATATTATTATATACATCATTTTAAAATTGAATTTAAAGTCACCAAAATGTGAAGTAACTAGATCAAGAAGCTTGTAAGTGGTGAAGTTAAGATCCAAACCCATGTCCTGCTCCAAGGAATCCTGTCTCAGAATTATGCAATTATGTTCTTATTTCTGACATAGTTTCTAATGGTAGATGCTCAAAATTATTGATTATTTGTTGAACACTTATAATAAAAGTTATTATTTTCCTTCCCAATTAAAATACTACTCTGAAGTGTTGGGCAAATATGTATGTTCACTTAAAAATGAAATTTATTCACATTGTTGAGAACTATAAAACATGTTCTTTCTACATAATGGAGTTGAAAATATTTGACTGTAGGGGAGAAAGCATAGAAAATGAGAGATTATGATTTAAAATACTAGTATATCAGGTTGAAATAACAACCCCTATTCTCCCATTTTAATTCTTTCTTATAGACAAAGAAAACATTGTAACAATGCAATTTTATTCTATTTTTATATTATCTAAATAACAATGTAAATGAATTTATAAAATACATATATAATCATTATAATTTTTCAGTAAGTTTCCAAATACTATGCAAACTCCACGCCTTTATAGAACATCCGGTCAGCAGGCAAGCAGAATGCTTGACATGAAGGTAGAATATCTCTGAGACATTGTATATGGAGTTAGTAAATTAATTATTTATTACTAATTATAATGCATAATTGCTAGAAAGGGAAGTAATGAACCCACATCGAATGATTTTATTACTACTAGTGGTAAACTAGAAGGGAAAGTAAATAAAAATATCACATTTATTTTAGTAAGAATTTGGAATGAAGAAAAAGCCACATGAATTGATGACCACATAAAAGTGACTACTTGAAAGAATTAAGATTTAAAAATACAGAGACACAAGAGCACTTAATGAAATGGAAATAAGTTTCTCTGGCTTGCAGTGTGGGAGTAGGTACTGAGATTGAGAGTTTCTTATACCGAAGTAAATATAATCATGCAACTGTGTACTGAGGAAAAATGGCTTTCTCATGACAAAAGCCATTCTTTATCATCGTGGCAGTAAATTCTGGTGGAGAACAGGGTGCTGCACTGGAGTTCTGTCAATCTCCAGAGAATTTTCCTCGTCTGTGCCAACAACTGTTATTCTCTCCTCCATGAAATTGAAAGGATTCACAGGCAGAAAGAGACCTGATGTTACTGGAATATTATTGACTAAAAATTGGCCATCTTATCTGGTATTTCTAAATGGATAGAAGATGGTTAGTTTGCTTTTGCTGCTAAAATATATAATATTCTCATGTACAAATAATATTCCAATTATTTTAAAAAGCTGCCTGAATGCTGGTTTAGTATTTGAAGTTAAATTATATATTACTAGGGTTATTTTTAAGGTTTTCACTAGATGTAAGAGATATGCATGCACATATATTAATATCATGTTTCAATATCCGAAATTCTTTTTTCCTCAGAGAAATGTATTAATATGTTTCATGGATCTCAAGTACATTATACATACATGCCTTTTCTCCTTCTTGTGTTATTTTGTGATTCATAATCATGTTCACAAAAGTAACTATATATTGTCCTGTTAGCAAACTAATTTTTGAGCATGTTAGAAATAACTCTGGTTAGGAAAATACTCTAGATCTTTTCTATAAGACGTTAGGTTCTGCAGTACTATTTTCTACCACATCTTACTACCTCCTCTACCAGTTTCTATTACAATCAAACACTTTAAGGTTTTTGGTTAGAAGCTCGTTCTTCCTCCCTCTTCATCACTTTCCCTCCTTCCTCAGTTATATGGAAAAACATTCCCTCAGCCAAACACTTAGAATGGTCTTAGTGTATCCCAGCTTCTGAGAAATTGGCTTCAAATTCTAGAATTTTAATTCAAATTAGTTAGCTCAAGGTCTTACAGAATGGGGAAGTTTATTTTAAAATCTTATTCAAAATGGCTATCAAAATTAAAAACAAAACAACAAAAAATAACTACGTCTTCAGAAGAAATGACCTATTTAAAACCAGGAGTATGATTTGAGAAGGAAAAGTCACTGTAGTATCCTACAGAGATACACAGAATTCAGAATGTTTCGAAATTAAGAAATGTATGCCTTCAATCAAAATAAAATCTGCCAGGAGATGAACTGAAACATCATTGCAGATTCAAATGGTATAAGAAAAAGATTGTGTTGGAATGAGATTCTCAAATTCTACAGCCAAGAGAGAAAGAATTTCTCGCATATCCAATCTGCAATATATCCCAGAGTTATCCAAAAACACATAGCAAAATAGACAGCGATATGTCCACCTGCACTACTCCCAAGGCGGGGATGAGGGATGGATTTCCAGTGCTACTTCTTTTTGTGAAGGCTGGGTCCAACCCATATGCAGAACAAAGCTGCACTGTAAGCAGGAACAAGTGGGTAGACAGAGGCCTGAGATCCCTGCTCATATCGCCTTCAAGGAAAGAAGAGTAGAAGTGAGCTCAGGGGTTAATTGGGAGTCCGGTGGCGGTGTAAGCAGGGCTGGGCCAGGTCTTTGGTCTGTGCGGCAGGGGGAAGGCAGTTGCCCTTGTCTTGATCTCAAGCCATGAAAACTCACCTTCCTTCCACCTGTGCAGATTGAGTGTAAGCAAATTTTGTTTCCTAGACAACACAAAGTTTGCACTTTGGCTAATCATCTTTATTTCTTCTATTTTCTTAGTAGAGAAATAAAAATAAAGACAAGTACCGTAACATAGTGGGGTAGGGAGGAGTTACAATAGACTATTATTACAGGAGAGCAGGGCCTCTGATTGCTCAGCTTGATATAAATCCTAACATTGTATTGAAAATAGCATGTCATTTACCTCTGATAAAACATTCAAGACTGTTTTTCTTCATCTTAAAATGGCTTTATTGTACTTTAATCCATGTTATGATTTGGATGTGAGGTGTACACAAAAAGTTCGTGTGTGAGACAACGCAAGAAGGTTTAGAGAGGAAATGATTGTGTTATGAAAGCTTTACCCTAATCAGTGAACCACTCACCTGATGGAATTGAGTGATAACTGAAGGCAGGTGGGGTGTGGCTGGAGGAGGTGAGCCATTGGGAGCATGGCTTTGGGGTATATATTTCTATCTGGTGAGTGGAGTCTGTCTCTCTGCTTCCTGATCTTCATGTTAGCTGCTTTCCTCTGCCACACTCTTCCGTCATGTTGTTCTGCCTCACCTCGAGCCCAAAGGAATGGAGCCAGCTATCCATGGACTGAGACCTCTGAAATGGTGAGCCTCCAAATAAACTTTTCCTTCCCTAAAATTGTTCTGGTCAGATCTTTTAGTCACAGCAGTCAAAAACCTGACAAAAACAATCTACTTCAGTTACACATTCCATAAGATAGAGAGCATATTTTATTTGAATTAATGAAAATTGCCTAATGATATATTTACAGACATCCAAAATATTTTGAAATGAAAGCAATTTATTTTTGTAGTATTCTTTATAATACACAGCATGCCCTTCCTGTTAGATTTTGTAGCATAAAACTTACCTTCTCACTTATTGACTTATTTCTGTATCTGGGAAAAATAGGAAACATTCAACAAGGATTTGTTGGATGAATGAAACATACAAAGGAGAAAAGTATAGAAAAGCAATACATGCTGTTTACTGGATAATCTTTTATTGCTATAAAACTAATTTAGATACTACTCTCTCCAAATCACTGTGACATCCATAAGGTTTCAGAAAAACCAATAATACTGTATCAATGATTCATGGGAAAATGTAACATATCCCTTCCTTCCACTGTCAAGTTTTATTTATTTTTTCATCTTCCCATCATTCTCTATGCAGTCAATAATCTACAATAAACAAGAGCTTGCTTGGTAAAATTTGAATTTCAATGAAGAAGACAGTGTTCTAACAAAGGCAATTTGTAAGGAGAAGTAATTTAGAAGATAGACCTACATTTTATTAACTCTCATGTCAGCCAGTATATGGAGCTACCTTTTCAAAAAACTAAATAATCATCCAAGAACAGAGAGCTTAATTAACATCTGAGGTGTAAGCTTCAATCACTAAACAACAGCTTAAAAAAATCAAGTGCTTTGAAAATTTTTAAAAGCAATGGAATATACTCATCCAGAAGTACAATATTAATTTTTCTGTTAAACAACTCTTCTTTCTAATTGATCTACTAAGACCTTGGAACTTGCAACTTACTGACAACACATAATTAGTGTTTTAAATGCAGTTGGATCAGAGTTAAATTCTAGTTATGTCAAAGTAACTTGAAGTGAACCAAATCTCCCAACAGTCCCATTGTACAATGTGGACATAATAGGAAGAAAGCCACCGTTGAAGGCACTGAGGGTGTACAATCACAACAAACAGGTAGTGGGTGGGCTGTGGTCTTTAAAGGCAGGGAACACAGGTTCCACCTTTACCCATCTTTTTCCTGAAGATATTTTCCAGCTTACTGTATGCAGCAAAGGGGGAGAGAATCCAAGTTGAAAACAGTAGTCTGGCTAGACCAATGAGACAGAAGCTAGAGAGGGGGGCATCAAAATTACAGGATATGGAGGGACAATGTCATGGAAGGGAGGGGACCAGAGCAGGGGGAGGCCAGATATATCTTCAGAGAAATTCCTTTCAAGTTAGGAACAGACACCTAAGAAATGCATTTCTGCATGGTAATTCCAAGGAACAAACTCCATGGAAAGCAGAATTTAGAAGACTCAAGAGCTCAGCATGCATGTATTTTACTAATGGAGTGACGCTGGGGATGAAAAACGAAGTCCACATAACATGTGGTCCGTGCAGTACATATAATCTGCTTGGGCTGCCGTCACAGAATGCCACGGATTAGGAGACTTAAACACAGAACCCTTTTCTTCTCAGTTCTGGGAGCTAGAATCCTGAGATGAGGGTGCCAACAAGGCTGAGTTCTAGTGAGGGTTCTCTCTCTGACTGTCATATGGCCACCTTCTTGCTGTGTTCTCACATGGCAGAGAGGGGGTGGGGGAGAGGGAAGGAGAGATGGAGGGAAGGAGGGAGGGAGGGAAAGAGGGAGGGAGGGAAAGAAACACGAAATCTCTCATGTCTCTTCTTATAAGGGCATTAATCTCGTCACAGGGGCCTCCTCATGATCTCATCTAAACCTGACTACTTCCCACAGGCTACGTCTCCAAATGTCATCATATTGGACATTGAGAGGTAGGTCTTAAAATACGAATTTGGAGGTGAGAAGCACAGTTCAATCTATAGCAATGGGTCATAGTTTCTTGTCCCTGTTGTGACACAACACACTGAGTTAAAGTCAAGTAGTTAGAAAGCCAGCATTTCTTCCTGGTAGTTCTTGAGGAGAATTCCCCGTCTTGTCTTCTAGGTTTCAAAGGCTGCCAACGTCCTTGACTCATGACCCCTTTTCATCTTCAAAGCTTTCAGCGATTGGTGTAGTCTCTTTCTCATGCTTCCATCTCTCTGGTTCTCTCTTTTCTGCTTTATTCTTGTATTAAAAACAGCTAATGTTTCACTGGGCTCACCCTGGAAAATTCAGGATAATCTCTCCATCACGTGCTTAGCTGATTAGCAAATTAATTCTTTCAACAAAATTGATTCGCCTTTGCAACATAACCTAACACAGTCACAGTTCCTAGAGATTGGGACATGGGTGTATTTTGGAGACCATTATTCTAGCTACCACAGTGAGCTTGGTGAACAACTCAAGTTTTCTCTTGAGACCTCAGAGGGGCTGCATACTCTAAACCAAATTGATCTATAAGACTTCTATTTAAATTCAATGGAAAAGCAAGCGTTTTTAAAGCTACTATTATAAATTTTAACCAATAAAAATATGAATATGCTAAAATGAATAACAGCAAACTGGATACCAGAATAACATATTCATCGAAGTTCAAGTATTGTAGGTTCCAAATAGGACCTTAAAAATAATGATAGCTAACATGTCAAGAAAGTGGAAGAGAAGATGAGAAACTGCAGGGAAAACTCCAAATATATCAAAATTATCAAATGGAAATTTGAGAACTGTTAAAAAAAAGACTGAAACTAAGAAGATGTTCAATATATATGATAAGGAATCACAAAGAGTAGACACAGGAAACAGAAAACATCTTTAGAAAAGATATGTATATTTATATATGAAGAAAAAGAATGTAAGAGACATGTGGGAAAACTGCAAATATCTCACATATGTGTATTAAAAGAATATATCTATGACAGGGTAAATAGAGGTAAAAGTTGAATTAATAAAAACAGGAAATAAAACTCACAGATAATAGAAGGAAGGCTTTATTCAATAGAAAAACGAAATTCAAAGACATACAAAGCAGGCATACAACATTAAAACAATATTTCTTGCAATATGAATGCATTTGTAAAATCTCTAGTAAGACTAAAGAAGAGAAGAAAGCACAACAAAACCAGATTGCATACATTTGCAAAACTCATAATGAGATTTTATTTTATTGATGAACTACTATAAATAAACCATCCCCAAACTCTGAAGCTTAGAAGGAGAACTCTTTGTTATCTTTCATGTCTGAGAGTCTTCTGTGCCTCAGCTGATTAGGCAAAGCCCAGTGACGGGGCACACCAGTGTAAGTGTAGAGGGGCAGTGTTATAGAGCTGATGCCTTCTGAGAAACTGAGGCAGCACAAAGCCCCCAATCCTTGTGATAAAGTCAGAAAGATTTCAGACATGTTGCTCAGAGTTACTAGAATTAGTTTATTAAAAGGATAGAGAAAAGGGAAAGAGGACACTCACAAGGGAGAGAGTGGGTCCTCTCAGAGGAGAGGGACAATGGGCCTCTCTGGCACTCCAGTTTTATTGGGGATCCAAGAGAAGTTTCCAGAGAGTCTCACCCAGGTCCACTTCTTGACTTTTGACTGACAGCAAAATGACATCAGACTTTCAAGTCCCCACTGTCATGGCAACTTTAGGTCACCTTGGCCCATGCTGACTGGTGCTAATTGGATTCTTAACCATGTATCCTTACAGATTTTATGGTTAGGAGGCACTACCCTTATATCCTGGAGTTTCAGGATTTAGTCACAAAAGTCTTCTCCTTCTGGGTCACTTGGGTTCCTCTTATCAATATTATTTGGGGCCTGCATTTCTCCAGTAGTGAATAGGTATCTCAGGAATGTGACATATCCTGTCCACTGAAGCCCAGGCAGGGCTGCTGGTAATTTGCTTCTTGGAAAAGAAAGCACGTGGGAGTTGGCCCAGTGGGCCCGGTTAACAGAATTATTCTCTTACCTCATGTTCCCATCATCCTCATCTGTCTGTTCCCTAACAACAGGACAACCTGGACCTCCTTGCACCCTACTATAATCACCTATAACTTCAGTCCAAAGTATTTTATTATGTAGAAGAAATAAGAAAAATCTCTTGGAATACACACAAAATTGAAATGAGAACAATAAAATCTGAATAGTCCTATATTCACATTGAATAGAATGTGAAATTCATATTTTTTTCACAAAGATCATTTTTGGACCAGATGGCATCACTGGTGAATTTTTCCAAATACTTAAGAAAGGAGTTACACAAGTGTGATACAAACTCTCCCAGAAAATGAATAAGACACAAGTTTTCCCAGTTCACTTTTAAGGTTTTCTTTTTTTTTTTTTTTTAATATTTTTTTAGTTGTTGATGGATCTTTATTTTATTCATTTATTATTTATATGTGGTGCTGAGGATTGAACCCAGTGCCTCACGCATGTTAGACAAGCGCTCTACCGCTGAGCTACAGCCCCAGCCCCCACTTTTGAGGTTTTCATGACCTTGTTGGTAAAATCTGAAAAGGACATTGAAAGGAAAATACAGACTAATGTTTCTCATGAATATAGGCAATACCCTAAACAAACATTAAATCAAATTCAATACTATGAAGAAGGGGTAATATATAATGATCAATTGGATTGATATTAGGAGACCTTGTCAAGATTAGTTTAATAGTCAGAAATCAATAAATGTAGATAACTTTCTTAACAGAATAAAGAAAAACACCATATGGCATTTCTATGGAGATTCATGTTAAACACCAGCAAGCTGGAACTTTCTTAATCTAATAAGATGTATCTACCCAAACCCTTCAGATAACATCACATTCGGTGTGGAAATATGAGATTATTTTCCTTTGAGCTTGTAGCCACGTTGAAGATGCTCTTCTCACCTCTGTGTAGCATTGCTCTGAAGACCCCTGGCAGTGCAAAAAAAGGAAAAGAAATAACAAATTCCATGTTTCGATAAGAATAAATATAACAGTATTCACCAGTGACAAGGAAAGCATCACTATTTTTTTTAAGTGTAAATTAAATGCACTCCAAATTGTAGGAGTCGCCCCTTATCTGCAGTTTCACTCTCTGTGGTAGTTTGTTACCCATGCTCAGTTATGAATTATAAAATTCCAGAAATAAACAATTCATGAATTTGGAATAACTTTTATCAATGTTATGCTGTTACAATTGTTGCATTTTACTATTTATTGTTGTTAATCTCTAATTCAGACAATAAACTTTATCATAGGTATGTATTTTTAAAAAAAAACATATACATAGGGTTCCATAGCACACACAGTTTCAGGTACCCACTTGGGGATCTTGAAACCTATGCTGCCTGGATAAGGAAGGACCACTGTGTGTGTGCGCACGTGTGTGTGGTCACGTGGGTGCTCATGTGAGTATTGGGGGCAGGTTCAGACTTGACAAAATGATGCTAATGACTCTCTTCAAAAATACATGTGAAAATAAGCAGAACACTTCTAGGGGGAAAAACAAGAAAATAGAGAACAATTAGTGGTGACTAGGTCCAATATATGTTTTCAAAGTATTAAAACAGTTTATAATTTCTAAAATGCAAAGGAGTCCTACACATTTTTCAATTTTATAAAGAACTGTTTGCTTTTATTAAAAATATATGTTTTGTAGCTATAAGCACACTTAGATGTGTATTACTGGTGTTTCATAATTGTTTTCTTAAAAAAACAATTTCAGCTTTACAGAGATATTATTGGCAAATATGATTGTGTGAATTTAAGGTGTGCGGAACGTGCTTTGATACACATATATTTTGTGATGTGATTTCCACAATCAGGTTTGTTAACATGTTGATCACGTAGTCACTGTTTTAATGTGTGGGTGAGAACATTTAAGCACACTTAAAGTGCATAATTTCATGTTTGTAACTGCAGTCACCATGCTGTGCACTAGATCAAAATTGTGCACAGTGTGTTACCTTTGGGAAGCAAGAATGGAAAGAATGGGGAATTTCCATTTTTTATTCTAAACATTGCTATGAAATATCTGCCCTTTTCAACCCTGTGTATACTTATTTGATTTCATTATTACTCTTAGGAGCTTATGCAGTGAAATTATGAAGTGCTGTCATCTTTGCTTCTTTGTAAAACACCTATAAACATAACATGTTTTATAATGAAAAGAAGGGTCTGAAGAGCTGATCTTTAGGAGGTACTGTTTGCAATCCATAATTCTAGAGCTGCAGCAGCCAGTATTAAAGACCTACACAAAACACTAAGCGGGGAAATCAATGGTTTTTGTTTTGTGTTTTAGTTTAGAAAGAAATCCTACTCAAGGGGTCTTTTACCCCTGAGTCTTTTGAAAGTTCTTTCAGAAACATTGCATTTCACTCAAGTACTGTCAGTAGGAGCTTAGAGTCCTTTATATCCTGTGTGAATGTCCTTTTTTTGACTAGAGTGTCACTGGAAAATTTTTGGAGTTTTTTTTTTTTACCAAAAATATTAAATTACTTCATCATTGGAAGGTCCATGTGTACTATCATTTTCCAGAAAATAGCCTGGTAACCTCACAGGAGCAGGAAATGAGTTAACGTCCTAAAATGCAATAAACATTTCAAATGAGTTAACATGTCTGAGTCAAGCCTGTGACAGTGTGGAACCCTGGGCAGCTCATGCCAGAAGAAGTTATATGACTCCACCAACCTCCTGGCTACCAGATGGAAAAGTTGCAGGAACGAGAGGCTTTGAGGAGTTCAAAACAAGAGCCCTTGCAAATGGAGAGCTGGAGAATGCTAGGAAGCATGCACAGAAAGCAGAACTTTACCTAAATTACCTAAATGGAAATTGCTCACCAAGGAGCTCAATCCTGCTAGAAACTCCTGGTCAATCTATGAGGAAATTAGCAGTTAAAACTACAGCAACAAGAAAACAAATAAAGCAAAACCCCAAGCCAAGTATTTTGAATGTTTTCTTGTCATAAAACTAGAGGAAAAAAGTAGAGGGACCCTGTAGGAATCATAATAAACTTTACTTTGTTTCTTTGATTTCCTTTTAAAAATATTTTAACTACCATTTTCATGACTTGCCAATTGAGTCAGAGATACCCTGATTCCGTCCAACATGTGCTACCAGAATTAGCTCTGCCTCTTACGTCATTTATAAGTTGAAAAAAAAAAAAAAAGAAGAAGAAAAAAGTGTTTGTACTAGTTTAAAAGGAATTTAAACTAGTAGAAATAATACTAAAAACAGAATAGATAGTCTTCATATTTCAAAGGCAAATTCTTCAAAATATGTGAGTCACTGTTTGAAACTTGAGTCAATTTTTCTCATACAAAGAATGTGAAATCGTGTGAAGGGTCACCAGAGGAGCAGGGCTACACTATTGCCCTCACCTATTTCATGATTCAACATTTGAGAAAATAGATCCTGGGAATCTTAGTCAAGATTTGTAAGTGCAAGTAACAGAAACCAGTGAGTAGATCATGAAGTGGGAATTCATTTGGAGTGAACAGGATTATCTCTCAGAACTTGGGAATATGGACCGGCTGTCTGAGAACTAGGATCAGGAACTAACTGTAAAACTGTCATAGCTACACCTCTGTCTCTTGTCTCTGTCTCCCTGACCCATTACACAGGCTTTTGCTTCTCTCTCTGTACATTACAAATGCTGCAGGGCCACCTAGTAGCCTCTGAGGCACTTTGAAGAGTCCATATTAGACTGAGTCTTGTTTTTAATTCCAAATACCTGCTTAATTGACCTACTTTGAGTCATATTAATGCTGTGGGAAGGATGCTGGTGTTAGGGAAATTAGTCTTAGTATAGAAATCCATTATAGCGTAGCATCTGAAGATAATATCACTGGCCAAGAAGATGGTGGCCATGATGGCAGTCAGTGCGATTCAGGAGAGGACTGTGTAGCTGCAGTAGTATCTTGTTAACTCTTCCTATTTACATAAGAGAAAATATCTCTCTGCACTTTTAGTCCCATAGGTCAGCCTGCTGTCATAGTCAAGGGAAAAATGACATGTTTTCTGATATCACTTCTCTTACTTATGGGATATATAGACACATTCTTCATGGTTGGGATCTGCTAGGCCTTTCATACATGTTTTAATGTATTTTCAAACTTCATTGAAATTGTAGGAGTGAAGGGAAATTTCTCCTATAATTTTAAAGGTTTATTGTAATAAACTGACAAAGAATAAATAGGAAAAAGGCACACAAATTTATTAATGTGCAAAAGGGGGAAAATCACAAAATGGGGGGGAAATCACAGTAGAATAATTACCCACAGCCAAAAATGATTCAGAAGCTTATATACATAATTCCTATAGAGGAAGGGGGGGATATAGGAAATTTTGAGGGGAATAGCAAATGATTGATAGTGAAATCTAAGGGGGCTTGGAGAACATATAGCCTCTATCTGTTAACTATGTCTCTCAAGTTCTTTTGTAAAGAGATCTGAGCATTGCATTTCTTCAGCTATCATAGAGCTGAACACTCTCAATTTTTTCTTTATAATCTTAAAAATATTTATTGTAGTTTTTCTGTTTTTTTCTCTTTTAAGAGTTTCAGCCTGAATATCTGAATCAACTGTGAGTTTGTTTCTTGTGTCTATCGTGTCCCTTGATTTTGACCAAGTGCATTTTTAATCAAGATTCTTATTTCTTCTACTTAATGATTAACATTGTATAAAAATATTATGTTTCTTCAAAGAGGTGAACTATGTACAATGGATCATTCTGTCATACCTTTTAGCTGTAATAAGGTCATGTTTTTACCCCTTATTCCCAAAGACTGCTTATTCCTTAGGTGTAAACTTTTATGGTGAGAGACTTTGTGGGCCCTAAAGAAAAAAAATATTAGAATTTCAAAAAGATTTTAAAACTTTAAAAATCTTAGAACCTCAGAATTGGTCTCCCTAACATACATAAAACCTCTGATCACCATTTTAGCATCCTGACTGCTCTTTCTATATTATTTTGACTTGTACTGTATACATTTGTAACTTAGGAATCAGTCAAGAGTTTGTGTGGAATAACCATCAAACTTTCAAGGATACTTCCTTTTTTGGTTCTCTTCTCTAAGCATGTTGACCTTCAATTTCCAGCTTTAGGTTTGAATTCTAATTCCTTATGCTGCAGCAAACCAAAATTTTAAGTACTAAAAATGCATACTATAAAAATCATCCTACTGGATGATTGGTAGGCAAAAGAAAATTTGAAGACCATAGACTTAGAATCTAGACCTGGATAAATTTTGCTTTGCTCTTATAGGATCCTACCCAGGATCTGTGTTGTAAGTCTCACCTCTGCTCACTAGTAAGGAAAGCAGAACCAAAGTTCCTATGGCGAGCACTGTGACACACTATCATCAACATGCTGCTTTTCCCCCACCTACCTTGGGATGTGCACAGGTTTGGCTCATACAGTTTGGCTTCTATACTTTTCTACCCATCACCCACTAAGGTTTGATTGCAAATTTCAGGCTGTTTGGAGGCCTGCAGTCTTGCCAGATTGCTTTGCTTGTATCAGCTGGGAAGTCTTGATGTGATAGATTTGATAACGACCCCCCAACATTCTGGAACCCAAATTCTCTATTGATTAGAAAGGTTTCAGCTGCTCAGAAACTACAGGTTGTTTCCTGTAGATACCAACATAAGCCTCCACCTGACTTGAGTACATCCAGCCATACTGAAATGGGTTTGACATCAGGCATCCTCTTTGGAAGGCTGCTTTATAACTGATCATTTTCCCAACAAGGCTCTGGAACTTTCTGTTTTATCTTTTCCATTTTGGTCCCATTTTTCTATAGGCTTGGTTGTCTCGTAGTTATTGATTTGTGAGATTTCCTTAAATCTTTCTAAAATCTGTTATATTGAAGTTACCTGTATGTTTTTTACTTTGAATGAATATGATGTAAAAGCTTTTAAAGACTATGTAATATTTGTTAATCATTCATAAAACAAACATTTCCATCTATATGAGAAGATACTAAATGGTTTTCCCAAGAGCACTTAGACATTCCGTGGTAGTTATTTATAGACACTGAATCCCCTACACTTTACCCATGGCTTTTCCAATTTTATGCAGCAAATAGGAATCAAGAACCTATTTATGCCAAGCTGGATTCTAACCACTGTGGCCGCTGTCCAGTTCTCATCAAGACATACTTTCCCTCCACAGTGAATTTCCTAACACAGAGACAATGCCAGCTCCTTGAGGTTCCATAATACACAATGCCTCCTCCTTGTGTTTCCAAGTGCCTGAAACAACCGTTCTCCATTGTTCTGCTGTTATTTTTGCCTTTTTCAAGGTTCTAACTTATCAAAGCCCCACCTATGGAAGTTTCTCTTGCCTGCCTTAGGCACTATGAGTGTTTCCTTCAGCTCACAGTCCTTATAGGCTTTGCTTCATTCATCATGAGCTCTGTTCTCCTCTCAGTATTGCAGCCCTGGATGACAGGGTCTATATGGTTTATATTTCCAAGAACCAGATACATGACAAGTTTGCTAACAACTGCTTGTTGAATGAAAGCATGATTGGCAAAAGAAAAGCTGGGGCTCAGGTCCTATTCAAACAACCATTATTCCACCATGATAAATGTGATGTGTTAGTTTTAGACTGCAATTCACGCTTCCCCATGCAGGCATATATAAAGTTACCAATAGAAGAGTTTATTCTAATTTCAAATTTGTTAACCTCCTTCTTTCCTTTCCTCACCATGGGCCTGTCATATTTCACACAGATTTCTCATGACTGAAACTATTATCATTTCACTTATTGCCAAATATATAATTTAGAAAATAGTGAGCTCTGAAAGATAAGCAATTACCTACAACTTGCTTTTGATTTTCGGGTTTAACCTCATTTGATCAGCAGTCCTTTCAAGATGTAGGTTTAGCATAAATGTTAACAATGGCCCTCCTGCAGTTGCATATACTTTCTACTGAACCTCCATCTGCCAGATGTCTGAAATGGTAAGAATCAAATGAAATTCATCGCTTACCTTTTAAAGCTTCACTAGGTGAGAAAGTGACAAATAGACCTCCTCAAAGATCGTGACACTCTTTATACATATAAACTATTTTAGATTGCTTTCCTGCTTGAGAGTGATCAAGAACATCCTGCTAAAATTTATTGTGAAATTAGGAGTCAGTCACTAACTTCAAGGCCAAATTCACCTCAATTCATTTATTGCTTTTCTTATATCTAGTTTAATGCTGTAAGGCATTTTAAGTAGTTTGGGAATTATAAGTGTTTCCACCAGAATATATTAACTAGAAATAATGTCCCCTTGCTACTTTCCTTGTCAAGTTGCAGACATCACATAAACATCTCACTAGAATTAAAACAATTGACTCAAACACACTGTGCATTTGAGTGCAAGTTGGGAGCGCCCTGGTGCTTGAAGCTACATCCTGTCGAAAATGAAGCCCCTTTGCATTTCCCTGAGTAAACCTTTCACTCCATGAGAAGTGGCATGTGATGTCCTGTTCTTGTTGTATCCATGGTATTTATAACAGAGACAGGAACTAATACATTATTTCATAGGCAGGGAATATTATAAAACACATATTTTGGCCAGACGTGGTAACACATGCCTATAACCCCAGCTACTTGAGAGGCTGAGGCAGGAGGATTGTAGGTTGAAGACCAGCCTGGGAAACTTGGTGAAACCCTGCTTCAAAGGAAAACATAGGAAGGACTGGATTTGTAGCTCAGTGGTAAAGTTTCATTCCCCAGTACAGCAAAAACAAACAAATAAATACATAATAAAATAAAACATGCTTTTGAGATTAAAAAAAAAAAAGTCAAAGAAATGAAGTAACTTGTACAGTATCAAGTACTGAGGGAACCTCAGAAATATGGCCACATATCATCATAGCTATATTCTCTAATACATTCTTCTTCAGCAATGAGATTTGTTTTATTTACTCAAAGCCTTCAGGTGGCAATTCTACAGTCTTCTGGGCTCCTTCTCATAGCTCTTTGAGGAAGTAGCTATAGGAGTAAGAGTAGGATAATCTCTTCATTTTAAAGGAATGTAGTTTTTATGCCCCACAGGTTGTTTTTCATCCTTTGGAAAGAGAGAAGTGATGGCATTTACTTAAACCAAAGTGCCAACAAGTTAGCAATTAGTGCACTCAGTACTCAGAGTAGCTGCAGACAGCCATGACACCCAGCAAAGACAGAATCAACTCCTTCAGGTCACGTGGCTTCCCCTCTGCAGCCCCACACAGGGAGTTCTCCCTGGGTGTGCTTCCTTTTCACTTATCCTTGCAAATGCTGTGTTGTTGTTTTCTAATAATTCTGATCATATTCACACTGCTTGCCTTGCCATAATTGAAAACTGTGCACTCTTGCATATTTGGAGCTTAGTAGGCAAAACTCAAATTACAAAATTACAGGATTTTCTATTTGGCAAAAAGAGACATGTAAGCACTCTGATCCTTTTAACTTCACCCATCAAGAAGCTGAAGCTTGAAGGCAAAGGGATCCATGTGAGGCTAACATGTATATTATGTCGTGTATGAAACATGTATTAGGAGTTAATAAGTAAGTGTGTATTGCATTAGGAGTTAATGAGATGGTAGTGTTTAAGAGAAGAGAAAGGACTCTGAAAGATACAACTTGGGTAAAAACTTGAAAACCAGGTGAAGCAATGCAGGCAGAGTGAACTCAGGTAAGAGCAAGCTTGGTGCCTTTTAGAAACAGTGAGGAGCACTCTGCAGCCAAGCAGAGTGAGCCAAGCAGAGGACCCATAGGTGGTAGAGGAGGGCAGAGAAGTGGGAGGCAGGGGAAGATCCCTGGAGCTTAAGAACTTAAGGAGTTGGAAAGAACAAAGAACACATTCTAAGAGCCTGCAAGAAAGTATATAATAAATGCAAGGGAAAAAAATCAATAAAATAGAAATTGAGAAGGATTAGGCAGATTAACAATATCAAAAGTTGATTCCTTTAATAGATTGTCAATAAGCAAACTTCTGGCCAAACTAATGATGAATAAAGAAAGAAATTGCAAATATCTAATACTATAATAAAACATAGTGGTATAGATAAAGTTGGCATGTAAACCATAAGAAAAGGACATCATCAACAATTTTTTAACAATGAATATCTAACACAGATAAAATAGATGAATTCAAAAAGAATACATGTTTTCAAAATGGGTACAATAAGAAATAGAAAGCCTAAATAATTTTATCAATATTAAAGTAATTGAAACAATAGTGTGATATTTCAAAATAAATACCAGACCCAGAAAACTGGTTTTAGAGGTTTTGTATGGGCAGTTCCAAGTTCAGATCATTCTCCTCCAGAATAGAAAAGAGAATTCTCCACTACCCTTTTTCAGAATGACCTTGAATTGAAAGCCAGAGAGTGGAGATTGTGAATAGTAAATTTCAGCCGGTAAAACTCAGAAATAAATATAAAATTCCTAAATAAAACATTAGCAAATTACATCAAGCAATATATAAAAATATAATCCTCACAATCAAATTAGATAGGAATCATGAATGCAAGAAGAGTTTATAGAAAATCTAAAATTTCCATTTATCACATTAAAAAATCAAAAGAGGAAAATTCTTGTCTACATGTGAAAACTGGAAAAAAAAGTTTGATGCAGTTTACCATAAATACAGGACAAAAACTGCCAATAAATTAAGTGTAAAAGCAAATTTGACTTGATCAAGCAAATAAAAGGTATCAAAAATCACCTCCCATGAGCTGCTTCATAAATGGGAGTACTGTTTGAAATCAGTACCACAAAACTGTTTCGAATCAAGGATTTCATGCACCTGATGGAAAGCAAAAACAATTCACCAAAGGAAATTCTAATGCTGAAAATTCAGAGAGCACTGGATGATTGATGCCTTTCAAAGCCCGTGCAGAGACTGGCAATACGTTGCAAAGTAAATATAATCTTATTTTCAGTTTGGTAAATACTTGGTTACAGCTGCTTTACTAAAGTGATATCTCTGTCTTCTGTCCATGCTGTGCTTTCAGACTGGAGTAATCATTTAGATGGTGGTTCTGTCCTCTGACACTGTGCAGGCTCTAATTTCACAGAAGATGAATACAGAACTAATGGACATGGGAATTAGCTTTAGATGTTACACTCTCTGTAGATTTCCTTGAAGAGACTCCAAAATAGAAAGAAATGGGAGGGAGGATAGGAAGGATATAGAGCCACTTAGCAGATCATTTTCTAAGGAAAAAAAGTGAGGAGTAAGTGGTCCAAAATTAATGGACCACTTAAATTAAATAATATTAATTATTTAATTAAAAATTAATTAAATTAAATAATTTAATTGAATTAAAAATATTAATCAGTTATCTTTCCTCCCTTAATGGCCCACCTGTCACTATCCTTCTTCCCCATTGAATTTACAATGAAAACTCCTACTTTTACAGGGATGGGACCCTGATAAGTTACTCAGTATATTAGTGTCCTGGGCTACTTAACAAATTCCCATAAACTGTATGACTTAAAACAGCACAAATTTATTTTCTCAAGATTCTGGAGGCCAGAAGCTCAAATTAAGTATCACTGGACCAGAGGCAAAGTCTCAGTGGGGCCCCCTCACTTCCTAAGCTCTAAGGGAAAGTCTTTCTCTTCCAGCTTCTGGCCCACTGCAATGATTCTTGGTTGAGGCACCACCACATCAAAGCCGGGATCTTTAGATCTCTCCTTGCCCCATCCTCACGTGACACTCCCCTCTGTATGTGATCATATCTCCCTCTGCCTCCCTCCTGGAAGGACACATGTGATTGCATTTGGGGCCTATCTGGTTAATCCAGGATAATCTCCCTATCTCGAGATTCTGAATTTTGTGTACGTAAGATAACATTCATAGGTTCCAGGGATTAGGATCTGTTGTCTCTGGAGCCACCACCCAGGCCACATAGTTCCTTCAGGTTTCAGTTTTCTTACCTATAATGCAAAGTCAAACACTGAGGTGAGGTTTTCTAGAGTTAAGTGGGAAATACATAAATCTCTACTCACATGAACATATACACAATTTCACACACTCAACTACTGGATCTTAAAAGACCAGCATTGGGCTGGGGTTGCTGCTTGGTGGTAAAGTGTTTGCTTAGCATGCACAAGGCCCTGGATTCTGTCCCCAGCACCACAAAAACAAAAAAAAATGATAACAGCACCAAGATCAGGATTGAGCTTCATAAAGTTTTGTGAGCAATGGATGTTTCTTAATTCTGTGACTCTGAAGCTCTCACACATAGGACAAAATTTACATTCTGTTTCACTTCTATCTCAGTGTGTATATCTCCCTTCAATTTCTTTTCCTGGATGTTTTGTTTGTCCCCAAATTCCAAGATAAGGACACAGTGGTGTACTGCTCTACAGAGTGTTTATCTAAAAGAGGAGACAGATAAGGTGATGGACACAACATTATTTAATTAGTCAACTGTGATGGGAGAACAGAGAAAGAGGGTCCTTTATACCTAGATTCCCTGTGAATCTTTCTTTGTCCATCTTTGCTAGGTGCACTACAAGGGAAATCTTATTCATATCGATATCATCATTTCAAATTTTTACCTGGGTACAAAAATCAGAAGTAACTGGAGTTGACGTCTCTCCCATGTGCTAGTTTCTTTATTTGCTTTTTGCTTCCACTGTTTTATTGCACAGATCCTATCTCTTGCTTTGCTGTTCTCTGCTCAGGACAGAAACAGCAGATGAGGCCTTTCGCACTTTGAGATAAGTGTGATTTAACCTGACCAAACATGAGGTAGAAAAACAGAAGTATATCTCCAACATACAAAATTAATTCAGTTTATTATGACTCTGCAGATGTGCCTACATGGAGAGCAGGCAGGTGCAGAGACTCATGGGCTGGTAATAGATGAAAGAACTACCAGGTCCCTCAAAAATGAGCATTTGACCTCCCAATCAACCACTTCCTCCCTATCTAAATATTTTCCATTCTGTGCTCCATGACTGTAGGGATAAAAGAACACAGGCATCCTGGATTATTCAATGGCTTACAAATATGTCCCTGTATCCGTACATTAACATTGCCTCTCTGATCATCACTTTATCATTGAGTCCCTGCAATAGTGAGCAAAACATTATTCTCCAGCCACCTATTTGTGTTGTAGGATTCACAATCTGAATTGTACTGGTATTACCGAAAGCAAAATCACTTCAAATAAATCACCAAATTAAATGACATCTCATTGAATCCCTCATCTTCAGTATTCATCTGTCTGTTGGGTTTTCTAAGGTTTTCTGCCCTTGACTTTGTCCCTCCACATTTCCTCACTTCTGTTTTTCCAAGTCTATTCTAAGCTCTCTCACTTTTTAATAATTTTTCTCCCTCCTTCTAGAACACTCCTAATGTTGTGACTTTAGTATGTCCTTGTTTTTACCTCTTTACATTATCTTTTACATCTGCTCTGTGGTTTCACTGACCACTGCTGTGTTGGTTTGGGGCTTGCATATTTCAGCCATTGAAGGCCTTTGGTGATAGAGGAAATGATTAGAAGACAGAACTATTTTCTCCAACATGGATCTCTTCCTCTCACCTCCAGATGCCTCCTGCTTCTCTTTACCTGCCTGCACATCTCCAGCTCAACAGGCTCAAAACAAAGCTGGTTATCTGGACCTTCAAACCAACCCCTTCCCTTTCTCTGTGTCTATTAATGACACTTTTTACTAACCTCTCAATCAATCTGACTTAATAACATCTATGCATTTATAACTTCTCCTTTCAATCAGGAAATTCTGTAAAGTCTTCTCCATCTGGTCACTTGCCAAGTGGCCAAATGTACTTTCCAGCTTTCTTTTCTGCAGCTTAAAGACAAAAACTAACATTCTTGAGTCTTATAATACTAAAGGACATATGTTACTTGATTTATTCCTCTTTAAAAAAGTGAACAGAAACTTCCATTATACCCAATTGTCAATTGTGCTTACATGCTAAGTAATTTGCCAAATGCCACTTCTGGTATGTGGTGAGGCCAGGAAGGGACCCAGGTCATATGGAGCCAAGTACCCTGCTTTGTACACTGCAGCTTGATGCTTTTTGGAGGTTTGTTGAGCTGGAGCCATGATTCTTAGTGTTCCCTTACAAAATTCTTACAAATCAACCTCCTACTAAAAGCAAATGGTATCTTAAAGTTGTCTGGGCATTGTTTCTACAACCAATTATTTCCATGAAAAATTTTCTCGTCCTCAGATCCCAGGTGAATTGACAACTACCACATGCAGGCCTTTCTCACTAGAAGAATCACTTCCTGATAAATATCTGAGTCTCTGTGTTTGTGCTGCTTTCCAGACATAGAGGTCGTCTGGTAACCAGAGTGTTCACATTCAAATTTTGTGTCTCTTCATTTCCCAAAGGAATATCTATCACAGAGCCTTAACCACAGTAGATGTACAATAAATCTTTGCAGAATAAATCATATTCAATAGGCTTTGGTTTCTTATTGAGTTTAAAAGTTTTGATTCCTTAGAAATATTTTGGACATCTCCAGGGTGAAAAATGGTTCAGTGCATACCCCTTGACACCCAATTCACCTTAGAAAGACACTGCCAACCAGTTTCTCCCATATTGCTGTCCACCCACCCAAGCCCTCCTTCTGAATTTCATGTACCTCATTCTCCATTCAGGTTTAAGTTTATTTTTTTGAGTATGTACTAATCTCTGGATGTTCTTCAAGCAGACTCCTCAGTGCAAGCAACAGCAGCAGGAGCCAGAAGAGACGTGGTGCTTATCAGCGTCTCTCCCAGATCTGCAGTTGGACTCCTTCAGGACTGCTGGAGTAATGTTCAATGGGAGCATAAGGTTGATAATTATTTTTAGTTCACAAAACATACATGGTCAGCATCTCAGTTCCCAAGAGAAAAACACAGGAACATTTCTATGACACCAGCTGTTTCATTGAGCCTGAGAAGACTCAGCTAGACCTCCTTGTTCCTGTTTCTCACTGACACATTTTAATCCAGAAATGGAATATCTATCGTAATTTCCTCTGTAAGAGACATTCAGCCTGCTAGGTAATAGCTTGAAAAAAATTATTTTCCTTGCTACTTTCAGGACAGTTTTTAAAAATGTAGGACATCAGGAACAAGAAGTCCTGGTGTGCTTTGCGCTATAGGGTGATTGTAGGTGACAGTAATGTACTGTATATTTCAGAAAGACTGGAAAACCGACTTCCAGTGATTTCACCACAAAGAAATGATAAATATTTGAGGAGATTTGTTTGCTTAATCTGATTTGAAAAATACACAATGTATGCATGCATTAAAATGTCACATGGCACCCAGTACAATTTTTGTATTTCTGATTACCAGTTTAAAAGTAAATTTAACTAAAAAAACATGTGGACATCTTCCCTGGATCTTGAGACAGTATTTACAACATAACTATGGTTACATTAAGATATTGGTGGTATAAATAATATAATATGTGAGACAATTTGCCTAATATAACACACATTATTTATAAATTATAATATGTAATATAATGTAATAAGAATTTTGGATTTTGATGTTTTTGTTATATAATTGTTTTATGTGTTTACCTAATACTTTAAATATTTTTGTTATTTTTTAAAAAATATTTTATAAGGAAAAATAATATCGATGAACTTACTACCCAACTTAACAAGTAGTACTAATAAAACATATCAAATTGTGATCGCCTTCCACATATGGTCTCTGCTCTTGTTCTTTGAGGTTTTTTAGTAACACATTTTGATTTTTATAGTTTATATCAAAATACTGCATTGTGACATTTTGCTTATTTGAGATTTTACAGTAATGGTATGTAGTATAGGAGGCCATCTACAATTTTCTTTTGTGATTAAATATTAAGCCCTGAAGCATGTAGCCATAATTCAATTTTTGTTGCCTTATAGTATTTCATTTTTATGTAATAATTTATTGACTTATTTTCTTGTCTGATTGTCTTGATTTAATCTCATGGTTTTGTTTTGTTTTGTTTTGTTTGGTACCAGGGATTGAACTCAAGGGAACTCGACCACTGAGCCACATCCACAGCCCTATTTTGTGTTTTATGTAGAGACAGGGTCTCACTGAGTTGCTCAGCACCTCGCCATTGCTGAGGCTGGCTTTGAACTCGCCATTCTCCAGTCTCAGCCTCCCAAAGTGCTGGGATTACAGGCGTGCGCCACCACGCCTGGCTTAATCTCACAGTTTTGATGCAATAGTCAATAAATGAAAATTCTTCGGTGTATGTCACCAGGTGCACATGTGTAAGTTTCTCATGAACATGCAATAGAGCTAGGTCACTGGCTTCTATAGCATACAAACATTTAATGAGACAACGTGTAGTATTCTGAAAAAGTTGTACCATGTCATAAGCTCAGCTGAAGTGCATGTGCTTTACTGATCTGCACTGTCAACAACACTTGGTATCATTAAATGTCTTGACAAGCTGGTAAGTGCAAATTCATAGTCCAGCACGGACTAAATTTACAATTTCATGATTGCTGAAAATGTAAGTCATAAGTTCATTTATTTTTGCGAAATTCATGTTTCCTTTCCTGAAAAACATGTTCATATCAGTTGATACTTTTTCTACTAGATTGCCTGCTTTATTTTCTTAGGGATTTGTAGGGGTACATGATATATTTCAGTCAATATTTTAGCTAGGTTAAAGTATTATAAGTTGCTTTTCCCACTTCATACGCTGTCATTTCTCCTGTTTATAATGTCCTTTGATGAGGAAAATTCTTAATTTTAATATGATCAAATTTTTCAAATTATGATTTAATGTCCCAAATCACCCATATTCGCCTATATTTTCTTCTAAGATTTTTGACATCTCTTTCATTTCTAAGTATATATTCAGAACTTATTATTATCTATAGAGTAAGAATCATGCCATTTTCTATCTTCTATATTAGTAACCAATGTTCCCTGCAAAATATACTGAATTTATTGTTATTCTCTCATGCTATTTCAGTTATATATCAGCTTTATATAATTTACTGATCCTGTAGTCCATCTCCTACTTTTCTGCCCTCTAATACAACTTTCAGTTAGATACATATTTGATATATTTTTTCCATAAATGAGGTTGATATTCTCTGTGTTTCTGTTCTTGGATTTGTTTATTTGTTGAACTATAAAAACATTGTTAACACTTGACTGCTTTTGACCCACAATAATGAAATATCACATTGTTCGAACTAAAACAGAATCCCTAAAACTTCTGTTCTAATACTTCAAGCTCTAATATCAGAATTGCTCCATGAATACAAAATTCTCCCCTAATATCACTCATTGGTTTTAACCCTAAAACTTTTATCTTTTTCCTAGAGGCTGACTTTGAGTGTCCTGACAGCATCTCAAGCCCAATACATTTAGACTTTAACTCGTCTTTCCTTCATCTGTCCTTCAGGTTTAGCCATGAATCTGTTTATTTTTGAACACCCTTCAACAAAGCTATGTGAGCATTTGCTTTTGCACATGTGCAAACTACTAGCTTCAAGAGCATCCCTTAGTATTTCCACGTTATATTTTTGCCTCATCCAATTAATTCTGTATTCTTATGTTATTTCAAATCTATCCACTCTTTGTGATCCTTTTAAAACTGTTCCACTTCAATCCTTTCCCTCTTATCATGATCATTGCTACATCTTAATATCTGGTTCCAATTTTGTGCTAGTCAATATTGTGGAAAGATAGAGGAGCTAAGCAGATGGAGATCAAAGTGTCAGTTGTCGTAAGGAGTTTTCTTTTCACATGCCCAATTAAGTTTTCATCTGACTGACCTTACCACAGACAGCAACCACCAACCAAAAAATATGAACAGAACGTCTAAAGACAATAGGAAGTGCCAAAAGAGTAGGCAACATGCAGAGGGAACCCAATATTTGAAAGAAGGGCATGGTATGGAAAGTGTTTCCCATTTTATGGCTTTTTAATAGCATAAAGGCAGGCCACAATCAGTGACAGATGGGGGTAAAAAAGAAAAAAAATCAGAAAAAGCTATGTTTCCATTCCCCCCAAACCATAAGACAGTTAAGAGTGACAAGAAGTATTGGTCAGTGAAGTAGGAATATCACTAAGAAGCAAGTTAGACAGAATCTCAATTATGGTATGTACACACTAGCAGAATTTGTTGGTAAATTCTGAATCACGCATGTATGGAGGAGATTCAAAGCAGCACAGTTACAAATGAAAGAACAGAACTGAGATTTGAACTACTACTTAACCAAATGCCACATAATTTGCATTTGATTTCAACAAAGGGAATTTCCTGGTAAAACAAACAAAATAAAAATCAACACACTCTGGGTTGTAACAGAATTAAACGGCTGGATTCAATCCAAAATCATATGATATGATTTGGGTCATATGATATAATCCAAAATCATATGATATTTGAACCAAGAAAATGTGAAACAATTTCAAAGAGATCAAAAAATTGGGATTAGTATTCAAACATTTTACAACAGTTATTAAAATTGTGCTCAGTGAACTAAGAGAAATATGCTCATAATGAATAAAAGCAAAACTCAGTTGAGGAAAAAAACACTATGAAAGAAAACAAATGGAAATTGGAAATTCTAGAAGAGAAAAATAACATTTGTTATAAAGACCCCTGGATAGGCTTATCAGAACAGAGTCGAACAAGGAAAGATAAAGTGAACCCAAAGTTGAGTCAACAGAAATGATCAAATAGTGGTTGCTCTGGTTTCAATAAATGTCCTGCAAATGTCTATGTGTTAAGACTTTGTCCTTAGGGTGAAGTGATGGGGTGAGGGTGATACCTTTAGAAAGTGGGCTTTGTTGGAGATACTTAGGTAACTGAGGTGTGTCCTCAAAGGGACTCCCTCTTTTCCTTTTCCTTTTGGCTTCACCTCCTGCCTGAGGAGGTGAGTGGTTTGCTCTGCCCCACAATCCCTGCTATTGCTATCCAGCAACCTCAGCAAAGTTCCAAAGCAATGGATCCACCCAGGCTGGGACTGAAACCTCCAAAAAACCAAAATAAATCTTTTTTTCTTCATAAGTTAATTATCTCAGATATTTAGCTACAGTAATGTGAGGCTAATACAACAGCAGAGAAGGAAAAATGAAAAACAGTTACCAGATCCTCACAGATCCAAGGGACAATAGCAAGGGATAACATCCTTGTATTATTGGAGTTCTAGAAGGAAAGAAGAGAGAGCACGATGCATAAGTTAGTCAAAATGTAAAAGCAAAAAGATTTCTCATACTTGGTGAAAGCAATAAATCTACAGAGTGAAGAAATTCAGAAAACATTAAGCAAGATAAGGTGAAGAAAACCATGTCTAATCACGCCATATTCAAATTTCTAAATACCAGAGATAAAATCGTGAAAGAAGCCTTAGGAAAATGATGCAGTGCATACAAAAAATAGTTTAAAATGAAGTCTGACTTTGCACAAAAAGTCAATGCCTAATAGTGTGGACTTTTAAGGGCTGAAAGAACAAACCTGCCAACTCCAATATTCTTTATTAAGCAAAAATGTCATTAAGGATGATGAATTAAAAACACTTTCATATAAAAAAAGCTAAATGAAATATTCTTCAGAAGACATTCACTATAAGAGACATGAAGGAAGCTCTTCAGGCTGAAGAGAAATGACACTCAGTAGGTAATGGCACATTCAGCAAGAGTGAGTAGCATCCAAACTGGGGAAAGTGTAGACTATACAAATTTTAACAACTTTTTGAAGCACATGATTGTTTTAAAGTAAAATTATAATGTTATAGTACAGATAACATTATGTGGTATGTATTTTAATATGTATAACAAATATAGCATAAAGTGCATGGAGATACATGAGGTTAGACTGTTCCAAGAGTTCAGCTTTAATATGAAGTGATATAGTAGTAAGTCTAAGTAGTTTCTGAAAAGTGAAGGATTACACACATCAAAAAATAATGCAAAAGAGCATAGCTGAAAAGCAAGCAGATTAATGTAGAATTCTAAAAGTGTTTAAGTTGTTTAATCAGAAAAATCTATGAACGGATAGAAGATCAACAAATGGAGAAGGAAGGCAGAAAACATTAAAGGGGAGGGCTTATATCCAATCATGTCAAAAATTACACGAATTGTTAAGGGCAAAACATTCCAATGGAATGGCTGAAGAGGCAGCAGTGTCTGAACTATATGCTGCTTATAAAACCACCTGTGTTTAAAGATCAACACAAAAATAAGTGGGTGGGACAAAATATAACATGCAAACAAATTAAGAATGCAGCAAAGGCCATGTGAATATAAGATAAAACAGATCTGAATACAAAGCATATCTCCAGAGGTGAAGTGGCATTCTTCACACTGATAGAAAAAATTCTTTTGGGATATAATCATCATAAATATGTATGAACCTAATAACATTTTTTTCCAAAAGAATCTGAAGCAAAAGCTGACAGATTGAATGGATAAATGGACAATATCATAAGAGACTTCAACTCTCCTATGTTGGCAATTGATGGAACAAATGGAAGATGTCAGGAAAAAAATAAGTATTCTGAATAACCCTAGCAACCACCTGACCCTTGGTGTTTATAGAACGTTACATCAATAAATGCAATAAATGCTATATATTATATTTATGTAACTGTGTAAGACACGTTCACCAACATAGACTATATGCTCAACCATAACCATGCTTTGTTATTTGAAAATAACTGAAATTCACACTCTTGCACCATTCCTTAGCAAGATGGAAGTATATAAGGAATACATGATAATAAGATATTTAGGAAACAACAATATGTATAAGCTCAATAATACATATTGGGTCATGGAAGAAATCAGAAAGGAATTAAAAAATATTTATAACTGCTAGTGAACATACAATTCAACATTTATGGCAACCACTTAGATAGACATAAGATTTTAATAAAAAAAGAAAAACTTGCCTTTAGAAGGCTATAAAAGAAATACAAATAGAATAAAAGCACAGAAAGGGAAGAAAATAATACAACAAGAGTGATAGCAAAAGGTGATTAAAAACCTGTACAATGCATATTGCTGAGTGAAAGAAGTCAGCCTAAAAAGGAAGCACAGTGTGTGATTCAAACTCTATGGCATTCTAGAAAATGAAAACCACAGAGACAGGAAAAGATATCAGTGGTTGCCAGGGGCTGGTCTTGAGAATGAAGAGGTGAAAGATGGAGAAGTTTCAGGGCAGTGAAGTTGTTCTGTCCATCCCTGTAACAGCGAATGCAGGACATTATGCCTTTGGCAAAACAGAACTGCACAACCCAGAATGGACTCCAGTGCAAACTCTGGACTAGCTAATGGTAATACACCAACGTTGGCTCGTCAGTTCAAGGAGCTAGTGATAGGAAAACAGAGGAGAAAGGGGAGATATGAGATCTCTACAGATTCTGCTCATAGAAAAACCTATGACTGTTTGAAAAAAGAGTATTTTTAAAAATAAATATTTCCTTAAAAAAAAAGATGGTACAAGAAAAAGATTGGCTGGTATCCAAATGTCAAAATATACCCCAATTTCAGGGTCCATTTTAAAGTTATTGAATAAATTGCCTATAAATATCTGAATTCCAATGAATAGATGTCGAGTTTCTTTACATTATGAACAAAGAACAAAGAGAAACGATCCTAATATAAATTTCCATTTTTCTCTATTCACTGAAGACAGTGTGCAAACGCCTTTAAGTCCTGGACAGATGGTTCGGTAACGGGTGGTGGGTATTCATATGTGCAGGATGAATCTCATTACACTCTAACAAGAAGATCATAATAGAGACAATCAAAACCAACCCAGCTAATCATATGCAGGAGACACTATTTTTTTTTAACTGACGGCAGGGACATTTTCATGCAATCTGAAAAATTTGATGATGAATGTTACTTTCATTCTTTTATTTCCTTTGTTCCTTGAAAAGCTAAGCCAAGCAATGCAATTCAAAACTAATTTCCAATTTATATAATAGTTATTTGTATTATTATGCTTCTCCAATATTGCTTTGGATTAGCCATCTCTTTTTCTTGCTTATTGCTTTTATTATTTTTTGAGAAGTTCTTAAAATGTTTCAAACACTTTCTGCTCCTTAAGATATGTGGGATCAATTTTTAAAAAGTCTTTCAGCATGATCCACCAGTATTATCATCAACAAACTTACCAAATTTCAATGTGTAGCAAATACACAAGTCTGTGTCTTAGTTTGTAATGGAAAGTGCATGATTTGGTCAGACCTCAGCCATCTCTTTGTGCATGAAAAAGAGTGATGATCTCATATATCTTGTGGAATTCACTTAATTAAAACTGTGCCCATGAAATTCTTCTCTGGGAAAAGTAGCAAAAATTTTTTCCCCATAATTATTAAAAACTTCAAAAATCCATGCCTATTTTAAAATGACCACTCTGCAATCTATAATCTTTCTGTGGCAGGCGAGGTTTTAAGAAACTCTTTCATGCATAAAAATAAACAAGTTTGATAAACAGAAAATGCTAATAATACCCAAGTGTTGTGAATACAAGTGAAAAAACTTGAGTTAATAAGCCATGAAAAAGCTAAAAGATGATGAATGTCCCTCAGTGGGACTGAGGGCTCCATCCAGCAGGAGACAGGGGCTGATGGAGTACCCATGCTGGCTAGACCTTGCAATCAAAATGCTGTCAAGTATCCATTATGCACAATGCGTTGAGGTGGGGTGGGGAACAATGGGAGGCAGTATAAACTAGAAAACAGGCTAATTTGAAAAGCATCTTGACTTTTCTACAAATGTGTGGGAATATCAGGTAAATCAATATAAACAATATTTTCAATTCCAAGAAAGAAGGGAAACATCTTTGTAGCAGAAATGAGCCACACAGTAAAGAATGTGAACTATAGTACAGTTTTCCTGGATGGATGCTAGGGAGGGGCAATAGCCAAACCAGGGGATTGGGCAGCCATCTCTTTGTGCAACCAAGCATAGAAGCCTTTGACCTGGAGGAACCAGGTAATGATTCAGCAAGCATTTACCCTCAAGGAAAACAATTGTCTTAACACATTCATTTACCCACATAAAGGAGGCACGGGGCAACTTTGTGTACCCTTTGCTGGATCTGGGGGGAAAATAACCCTTCAGCAGATTTGAGCCCCAACCCTGTCCATTACAGTGGTTTCGAGTAGGGAAGTACAACTATTTTGTGATTCAGAAGCACAAAGCACTAGCATTTACATAAAACAGATTTCCTAGGCCTGTGGAAACACTACTGGGCATTTGGCAAAGGAAAAGGCAAAATTACCTTGGATAAATGCTGTCTGGATTCCTGGATAGACCCCTGCTTATGTTAGATTCAAAGTGCAAAGTGATAAAACGTGCAAGAGAACAAGCAATCATAAGTTAGAGATGGTATACACAGAAGACCAGGAGGAGAACCTCAAGGATTGCCAATGGCATAGTCATCCAATAGAAGCTGTAAAATAAACAATGTCAAAAAGACTAAATACTTGAAAAAAGGGCATTGAGCATATAAGAAAATGGCACTATAACAAAAGAGAAAGATTCTTAAAAATTATAATACATGTCCTAGAAATTTCAAGAAAAACATAGCCATTAAAATTCAAGTTTTAATGATTGGATAAAATTTTAATTAGATACAGCTGAAGAAAAACTTGGTAAGAAGGAAGATTAATTCAAACAGTTGTTCACAATTTTGGCTTCATTTTAAGATCTCCTGAGAATTTTCATAAACCTCACTGCCCAGGTCGCACTCCAAGACCACATAGAACAAACTGTCAGGGTTAGGGATCTAGACCTCAGTGTTTTTCAAGGTTCTGTGGGTGATTCCAGGGTGTGATGAGTGAGCAATAGCTGCTTCAAAGTGGAGTACAAGAAACTAAGTAATGGAAATACCGTGATCCAAAAAAGTGAAGCAAAACACATAGGCAGACACTATGTCTTTTTTTTTTTCTTCTGTGTTTATTGAGTGGTTTTTCTGTGCCAGATGCCCTGCTAGGCATGGAAAAGAAAAAGATAAATGAGATGCAAAATCTAAGAATTTCAAGGTACATCTTTAAGTAAAATTACCACAAAATCCAAACCTACTAATCTGTGGCTTTTCATAGCAATTTACATAACAGATGAAAGTTAGTTGCCACGGGGAATAGCATTTCAATAAAGGTGTATGCACAAACCTGACTGCACTGGGTCAGTGTCCCTGGGGGACACAAAGGAGCCATCTCCCTACGAACACTGAATTCACTACTTTATTCCGGTCCCCTCCTGATCTCCAGGTCTCAAGGGAAAGCCTGGCTTGGGCTGGTGTTAGGGCTAGACTGAAATCTCTGGGAAGCCGATGGGTCCTAATTATGAAGATTCCAGGATTTGAGAAAGTGTCACTCTTGCTTTTGGCCACCACTCACTTCATTGTGGAATCCCTGGGGACACCTCACCTCATGCCATGCTTGGTGATGAGGCTTCATTATTACCCAACCTTGAAAATAAAAACGAACAAGCCTTTTCTACTTGCCAGATCCTTTCCTTCCAAATGAACAATTAATAATACCTATTTCAAAAAAATAAACATTGTCCTTGACTACTGTTAAACTATTTCTCACTAATCTTGTAAAATACTTGAAATGCTGAGAAAGTCCAACATTCCAGAATTGTTTCTTGGAATGAATTCCACTGCAAAATTGACAATGTTGATCTTTTTAAAAGCAGCTGGAAAGTGATATCAATATTTTTCAACCCAGTAGTTCATTATGGTTTATGTTGATTAAATTAAATTTTCCTGATGTGTCCAGGACAAGCACCTACTGTAGCCACAGAAGTCCTGATTGCTGCCATTTCCTGCACCCTACTGCCACCTAGTGGTTCCTTTGGTCGTGGTGCACTAGCTAGCCGTCTCTGCCATTATCATCTGCATTGTTATTTGAAAGGAAAAAAACCAGGACATTAGCATGTGTCTACGGTTATTTAACACTGTTCATCTATCTTCACAAAACTCATAAAGTTATTTTTTAAATCACAATGAAAGATAAACTTCCAGAGATTTTATTGACCTCTTTGCATTGATAAAACTAAATACTATGATATTTGAAAGACATTTTGATAAACAATTGTAAATCAGGAAGGGACAGATTTCCCCAAGAGAAATTTGTTTAAATCTCACTTTCCACATGAGGAATCTGAGGCTCAGAAAAAATATGTGTTATAAGCATTTGTTGAAGACTCCAAATTAGCTGGTGGATGCAGATTCCACCACAGGAATTGTGACTCACAGATGGGCTTTTCCTATACTTTGGTTTTATGCTTTAGGAAGCTGTCTCACTAAAATACTGGAGAAACAGCAGTAGTCACAGAAGTAATTAGCAAGATGAGATTACTACATCATCATTCTATGGAATGAAATTGAGGAAAATTATGTGTATAAAGTGATGTTTACTCCCCGAAGAACAAAAGGAAGTCTTGGGAGACTTCCACTCAGGGTAAATCTTCATCTCCAGGAGAAGCTCATCACTGTTATACTACTTAATAAAGATGTATTTACTTTATTAAGGCAAAGATAGATCATTATATTTTTTTAAGAAAATATGCTATAAACCTAGGTACCACATAGGAAAAAATGGAGCAAGTTTCAGTTCTCTTTGCTCTTAACATCTGACCCTACCTGGAAAGGAAAGAAACTGCCAAGAATAGTTTTTGCCTTTTTTCCTTCAAATCTTTGTATCCATTTCTATACCACAATTTCTCCATAGAAACATCTATTGGTTACAGTTTCTTGAGGTTTTAAAAAGTATTGTTTAGTGCCAAATCATGTGTGAAATTGAATACGCCAAATTGTATTAAATGTATGATGTGAGTAGACATTTTACTAGAATAATTGAGAAAATATTACTGCAGTTATTACTTTTCTTTAAGCTATTTGGAAAATCCCCAATTTTAAAAAAGGTAACAATTATTTAAAAAGTGATCAAACATACAATGGTATGGAGCTGATCTTATTAAAAAGTTTCAAATATGTGCTTTTAGAAAGATGGCTATTTCCTGCTTTATATATGATCACTGAATGGATTAAGAGGCTACAAAAAATGTGGCCTTGATCATAAAACTAGGAATTAAAAATCAGAAACTCTTCATTAGAAACAAGCTACCTAAGAGAAGAAAGTTCAAGTATCCCCCCTGAGGATTGGTAAGAAATATACATGATAAAGTTCCACCATAAAACTCTTGAGTCAGAATCCTCAGGCAGACATCCATGTTTAAACATTCTGGCAATTGATTCCCTTGCCTTGCTGAAGTTTTAGAAGCAATGATCAGACACCAAGATTGACCTCTTTCCTTTGTCTTCAGAGGGTGTATTCCTAAAGGACAAGACCTCACTGCCTACAGCAGCTGTGGTGGTCACCAACTTCCTGTGTGCCTCTCACCTCCTCCTTCACCCTCCGGTGCCCTATTCTGCAGTCATTGGGCCCTGCACATAATTCTTTCTTCCAGCTGGTAAAGTATTGCTGGTGCAGGGCGCAAACCTTGGAGGAGAACCATTGAATGGATTTCTCTCACTAATTAGGCAGGTGAACAATGCATTCATTTTATTGAGATAAATCTGTCATAACTCTGTGAATCTGGGCAGCTTTTAATGTCATTCAGATGGAACCATTTGAACCCCTACCTTCAGCTCAGACTAAAATAATAATGACTTACAGGTCTGTAGTGCTTTATAATTTCCAAAGTATTTTTTATTTATTTTGTGATTTATGATATAATTCTTGTGGTAGAAATAAACTGGAAGCAGTATCTCTACTAAATTTTTGCTCCAGATGACAAAAGAATGATTGTATGGCAAAGAGAGACTCCTCCCTTGTGGCCATACTGCACCATGCAATAGGAGTCAAGTCCATAGGAAGTACACACCCATCGTGTCCTTCCTAAGCATCAGATGTAGCATAGAAAACTTCATGATTTAGTTACTCTGCCACCCCAAATTCTTAATAAACAATTTGAGGTTTTTTGTTTTTTGTTTGTTTGTTTCATACAGAGAATTGCACCCAGGGGCTCTGAGCAACAAACATCCCCAGTCCTTTCTTTTAAAATTTTGTTTTGCTGCTGAGGCTAGCCTTGAACTTGTGATCCTCCTGCCTCAGCCTCCTGAGTCTCTGAGATTACAGTCACGTACCACCATGCCCAGCTAACAATTTTACTTTAAATGATGTAGTTTTAAGAGAAAGCAAAGAAGAGTTGTGTCAGTGGTTAACAAAGCCCTGTTGGCATAACCCTTGACCTTTATGGACATCGATATCAGCCGAAAATTCTTAAAAATGTGGACTGCCCAAACTCGTAGAATACATAGGAGAGATCTAATTTTCCTCTTTATTTCTGCTTCACATCATTGACATTTAGTTTCAAATTGTCCAAATTAGATCAAACATATTATTTTTAAGCCTTTAAATATTATTTTTCAGCTTCAGAGATATCCCTTCTCCCTTGGCAACTATTCCTCATCTCTACTAATTTCTGAGCCCCCTCCCCCCCACTTTCCAGGACACAATACTCAAGAGTCAAGACCAGGGATACAAACTCTGACCACAACAGACCAGACTGTGGCGGGTGGCATTTAGATTCACCATGTGAAGACACTTCCTCCTCCTTAACCCTCAGCGGAGGCTCTTCTTTGTCCCAACAAGAATTATGACTATATAACATTATATGTCTCTTCACTCGTCTCCTAGGTCACCAGGTAAAATACATCAGTGAATAACTTTTTAGTATAAGTATGTCCGATGAAATATTTGACACATATTACACAGAACAACAAGTAATTTTAGTGGGACCAAAATATTGTATGGGACATACTCACACTAAAAAGTTATTCATGGATGATCTGAAATTCAGGTTTACCTGGGCATCTGTGTTGCCCTCTCTCCAGAGACACCTCGCCTCCTGCCCAGGGGCTGAAGGAAGCGTCCTGAGAGCCAGAGTGCTCGTGTTGTGGCTGCTGCTTTGTCTTTCTTCCTTTCCCTGCTGTATCCTAGAAAAGTTCATGGCACTTCATAGGAAACTGACAGGTTTTCTGCCAAAATGGTGAATCTGCTTCCTAACCCAAGTCCACTCTTAGAAAACTGTGGAAGGGCGGAGATTTGATGAGTTTTGGGACTCATGTGCGGTCTGCTCTACCTCATTCCCCCTCCAGGCTCCCACAACCCCCAGGTAGGATGGGTTACATGCTGGGAGGTCTGACTCCAGGTGCTGCCCCTGTCGGACTGTGACATGGACAGGCTGACCAGAGAAGGCCCTGAGGGGTCCTCCATACACAGGAGTGAGCGCAGGGACTGGAGCCCTGCCTGGAGGCTCTTCCCAGGGAGCTAGGGCTCCCTCTGTTCCCACATACTCCATTAGCCAAAAGAGTTGTCCTCCCCATTCCTGAAAGTGAGCCCACAGGCCAAGAGAACTCTAGAGCTGAGCAGTAGCCGTCACCCCAAAGGGAAGGCTACGTGCTGGCTGGGCATGCCGGCGAATCTGCTGCAGAATCACTGCAGCGTGCATCTCAGGATTTTAAAACAGGCCTTGTCAACACTTTTGAGCAGATGAGGATGGAAATTAACCATCAGAAGCATTAATGGTGAGTTATTAGAAAGAGTGCTGCAGAACCAACAGGTATTAGAAGATGCTAAATCGACAGCATTGTCCTAAACAGTACTACTGAGAGATAAATGGCTCAGCTGAAGGATAGACTGAGGAACCCAGAGGCTAGCAGAGCCTCAGAATCAGGCAAGATACATGTATAGATACGGAGGACAGAAGGAGGAGCAGCATCCAGGTCAAACGGACCCCAGAGGGAAGGGAAAAGAAACACCCAGGTCAAATATTTGAATAAATAGATATAAACTCTGCAGAAACAAAGAAAATTAAAAGATCTTCTATTGAAAACACAACAGAATGTCAAACAAGAGGAAAAGAATATTCACACAGACAGGCTTGATAGTGAAACTTAATAGCCAGAGAAAGGACTGTGATTAATCACCCTCACAGGTAAGGCTCACCTTCATATCACAAGTCACATTTCCTGTGGCCTTGTCCTCTGCCAGGTAGCCTACAAAACCCTTCACTCTCCTTAAGCCTCACAGCCACATTCTCAGGCAGTGCTGTGCCCTCCTGTCCTAACAAGGAAGCAGAGCAATGAAGTCATCTTCCCAAGACTCCCTGGACAGCCCGAGAGAGATTCAAACCCAGGCTTGCCCCAGGCCAGGCCTCTGTCGGCCTCAGTTTCCATCAGAGGTATCAGTGACCTCCACAGCAGCAGCTCTCAGTCAGGGGCAGTCTCCCCCCCACCCCCGGGGGATCTTTTCACAATGATAGACGCATTTTCGGTTGTGGTAACTTGGGAGTGCCACTGGCATGGAGCAGGTTGAGGCCAGGGGTTCTGTTACTCACCCCAGGGCAGTCCCAGCAACTGAGACTCCTTTAGCCAGCCAACGTCCATGGTGTGGAGGTCGAGAAGCCCCGCTCTAGTGGGGCCTGTGTCCCTCCCTCGCTTGCCCCGCCCCTTCCTGCTCCTGGCCACCACCTGGTCTCTCATTAAGCAGGTGCAGGAGCTCCTCGCCCGCTCCTCCCCTGCACTCAGCCCCCTGCCAAGTGTCTTCTGCATCTAGCAATTAACACGATTTTTACAAAACATAAACTAGATCTTATCTTTCTCAGCTTAAAATACCAAAGGATTTTCTTTCCCTTTGAAATAAAATGTGCTCTTTATCCGGGCACATAGCCTCAGCACTGTGGGTCCCTATGACCCCCGTGGCCTCCTTTCTTATCAATGTCTTTTCTATTTCGGCTTCAGCAAACTTGAGCCTGTGACAGTACAGTGAGCACTCGGTGTCTTCCCCTTCAGTCGCTGGATCACATGACCTCTGTTGTTCAGTCTGCCTTCCTCGCTTCCTGGACCACTCTTGCTTCTCCCCAGCACAGTGGGTCGCCCTGGCTAAGTTCGTTAACTCTGAAGCCAGCTCGGTGAGCTAAGGTGCAGCACTGAATCTTTATGCCTCACTTTTTCCATGTGACAAATGGGGAAAATGAAAGTGTCTCTCTGCTCGGGCTTTTGAGAGGGTGCAGAGATCATAGGGAGAGAACACAGAGAGAGCAGGTGCCTGGTGTATTCTACGCACTAGGCAAAAGTAGCCATAAGTTATTTTAAATGTGGTTAATATTATTCGAATATGTAAATACATGCACTCAGAGGATGGCTGTAGGACAATTTTGTGATTTGACAAAATGTCAAAACATAAATCACAGCCTTCTTCATTAGGGTTTGGAGGGGCCTATTGGAAGAGGCGGGGATGGGCAAGATAAATGGACTCGTATCTCCCTCTAGTGGTCAAAATGGGGAAGTGACGCAGGAAGGCTCCACTGTTCTCGCTCACCCGGAGCCAGTATCTCCAAGGAGCCTCTAGATGACATTAAAATAATAGCAAGCATTGTCCTCTAGGACTCAGTTGAGGAGAGAGATACATTAAGAGCCAGTGGATACTCAGGCTTTTATAGGTAGATCCAGGGCGTTGGAGGAGCCAGAGATGACACCAGAACAGCCACATGGTGAGGGGGCAGGGCCCAGAAAGGTCTTTGCTGAAGATGTGACATTTGACAGGAGACCTGGAAGCTGAGAGCTGGTAAGTCAAAAGGAGTTTACTGTACAAGTAGATTCAGAGAGAGAGAGAGAGACAGAGAGAGAGACAGAAAGAGAGACAGAGACAGAGAGAGAGAGACACACACACACACAGAGATGCCCCAGGAGACCCAAGAGGAAGCACATGAGTTTGACAGCCACTGGAGAGGACAGTCATGGGGGTAGCTTGTTCAATAACTGCCCAGAGCCCCAGGGATTGAGTGGAGTGTCTGGACTCTCAATTCATACTCTTTCTATCACAATAGGCTTTACCCAAAGTGACCTCTGGTTGCCTCTTTTTGAAAACTCCTTCCCTCCCTTTCTCTTCCTCCCTTCTCCCAGAGCTACTCATGAGTACAGTCAGGAGCTAGTCATTCCAGGCAAAGGGTAAAACAAGGACACATCCCCAAAGTTGGGAGAGTGCCTGGCTTGAGGAAACAGCAGGGGAGTCATTGTGGCCGGTGAAGAGATTTTTCATCATACACAGAACAGCTTATTTGGGGGTCTCCTAACTCCATCTCCATTGTCGTTTCCAGTATATCAGTGAAATCTACCAGAGGATACAAGACAGATGAGTCAGAAGTCCGCATCAATAGCACATTCTTATGGGTGCAACAGGAACTCTTACCATTACTGGTTGGTCCTGGCAATAGTGAGAACATTTGTGAAGGGAAGGTGCTTTTGTCTGCTTGCTTGTTTATAATGACATTCATTTCTCCAGGTCTCTGCAACTCCAGGCACTAGACCACTGCTGAAGCACTGTGTTTGGGGAAGCTCAGTGTGCAGGTGACATCAAGGGCAGGAGGCAATGGAGAGCCACTGCAGCTCTGCGAGAAAGATGGCTGAACCCTTCAGAAACATTTTTACCTCTGTAGACAATGCAGTGCAGTCCGGTGTTTTGACCCACCCTGACTATCTCTTCTCACTGGTGCACTTACGCCCCTGAGGCTGGAGTGATTGCCTGCATCACTGGATTGACAGCACCTTGTGCCTTACTGCTCTCTGCTTGATGCCCTGTCCTTTGCTCCAATTTTTGCCTTCCACTTTTCTCTGCCTTTTGTGGCTTAATTGAGTACTTTTAATGACTCCATTTTCTCTCCTTTCTTAGCATATCTGTTTTACTGCTTTTTGAACATTTTATATATGCTTATATGTAAGCATTTATATTTTATATATTTATATATGTTGTAAATGTTATATATAAGCATATCTACATTCAGGATATATTCATAAGCATGCATAAATGAATTGATTATTGCTACTATTATTTTGGACAAACTGGTATCTGTTAGACCAAATAAGAATAAACAAAATGAAAGTTTTTATTTTACTTTCACTGTTTCTTATTTCTTCAGTTCTCTTCCTTTCTTTGTGTAGGCATGAGTCTCTTTGGTCCTGGATAGGGTATTTTTTTAAACCTCTGTCTTCTTTGAGGACATTATTGTTAGGTTTGTTCAGGGTTCAGGGTGTCCGGTTAGGGGGGCTGGTCAGGGGAGCTGCGGAACAGAGCGGCCAGCCAGACGCTGACGTCAGCAGTAGAGGCCCCTCCTGTCAATCAGCGGGCTTTTCCTGACTCATCCAGGAAGGACTCTGACCTCAGCAGGATCCCCCGACCTTCTCTTCCTGCCTTAAGTCCTCCCCTTCCTGACCGGGCCTTTTAAAAATTTCTGTACCCCGGAACATGTGCGCCATTCTCCCAGACACACTGATGGACGGGAGAGTTCAGCCCTAATACGTGTATTTCCAATAAAAGCCTTGCCCAGCGGTTTTAATTTGCCTCCTTTTGGTCATCTGACTTTACAATTATCATTAGTTTTCTATAGTTTGAAAATGATATACCTATGTGAAGTTTTTTTATTTTTTATTTTTTGGTACGGGGGATTGAACTCAGGGCACTCAACCACTGAGCCACATCCCCAGCCCTATTTTGTGTTTTATGCAGAGACAGGGTCTCACTGAGTTGCTTAGCGCCTCGCCTTTGCTGAGGCTGGCTTTGAACTCACAATCCTCGTATCTCAGCCTCCCAAAGTGCTGGGATTACAGGCATGTGCCACGGCACCTGGCAAGTTTTTTATTATTATTTATTTATTTATCTTGTTTGGTATTCTCTGAGCTTTTTGGATCTGTGGTTTGGTGTCTGACATGAATTTGTGAAAATTCTCATTCATTATTTTTTCAAGCATCTCTTCTATTTCTTTTTTTCTTTCTCCTTCAAGTATGCCCATTGTGCATAAGTTATACCTTTTATTGTTGTCCCAGTTCTTGGATATTATACTCATTTTTTTTCTGTTTGCTTTTCAATTTAGAGCTTTCCATTGAGATATTCTCAGAAATTTGGAGAGATTCCTCTTTCAGGTTGGGAAAGCCTACCTTTCTAGTGTCCTGTCTACTAACAAGCCCATCAAAGGCATTCTTCATTTCTGTTAGAGTGCTTCTGATTTCTAAGATTTCTTTTTGGTTCTTTTTTAGCCTTTCCATCTCTCCATTTACATTTCCTATCTCTTCTTACATGATCTCTACTTTTTTCAACATGGTCCTTGTTATATTAATCATAATTGTTTCAAATTCCCGAGTGGGTCATTCCAACAGCACTTCCTGCCATCAGGGGTCTTGTTATGATGTTTGCCCCATCTTTACAAACGATGTTTATGTTATTTTATTTTATTTGCCTTTTGTTGTGTACTGCAACTTTTTCTTAATAGCTGAACAGGGTAAATTGGGTTACAGGAACTCGGGTAGGCAGGCTTTCAACGGATTAGTGGGAGGGCATGTCAGGGAAGCTTTCTACAGTCCTAGGATGCAGCTCCAGCCTTTTGGTAGCCTTAGGGCTTCTTAGGACGCATCTGCAACTTCCAGCTTCTTTCATGTTGGTCCTGTAAACCAGAAGTTCTCTGCTATGTCCAGTGCCCACCACAGTGTCCAGTACATAAGTAGGTTCAATAAACTAGAACTGAATTTAATTGACTTGAAGCAAAGAGGACCTTGTTCATCCAGGATGAGGTGGAGAGTGGGGCCAGGCCTGGCAGCTGCAGCTGGGAATGGAGGCCTGGATTTCCCACCCTACTGGTTCTCACCCACAGCCTCACAGGCCTGATGAGTTCAACTCCCAACTTGTTCCAAATCACTCCTGCCTCAAGCACACAGGGATTGCTTGGTTTGGTGGTAAACTACATTGGTTTCTTAGCCTTCTTTTTCTCCGTCCTATCTTTCTTCTCACAGGAAACCTGAGAATACAACTATGTATTGGAGAAAATAAGTGCCTGCAAACGGCATGCTGATCTCCAGTCTCCCGTCTGAGCTACTAGAGGAGAAGTTGGAGCAACTGAATAGAAAACGGAACACAGAAAATGGAACCCCTTGCTGGTGTGGTGTTTGGAAGTGCTGGATCTAGGCCATCCCCTTGCTTATGGAAGGGCAGCACAGGTCGCCACACCCAAGGGTTTTGGGTTTCCACTACAGAGACATTGAGGCTCGCTTGCCCAAGCTCTGTTGCTGCTCCTGCCAACACCTGGGGCAACTGGAAGAGAGAGGCTCCACCCACCTCTCAGGTTCTGCCTCTGCTGTGTGCTGCTCACTGACCACGAGTAGGTGATGGACCTCCCCAGGCTCAAGTTCCTTGTGATATGAAGGGGTCCATGGAGGAAGGAAAATTCACAAAAATCAAAGTTTTTAAATTTATGGGAGGTTATGCAATGATCAAGTCTTTCTACCTTGTTTCTAGATTTGTGTATGTGTGTGTGCACGTCCTTGTTAAAAACTGTCATATTTTTAACACTATTTTGCACCCTAGGACTTAACTAAATAAACCCACAAAAGAAGAATCCCCCAAAACATATATTTAATCAATTTGAAAGATTTTAGCTGTTAAAATCAAGTTTAAATCTCTTGCTTTTTCTAGGCTTCAGTTTCCCAGGTATAGACAAGGAGGTTTGGATCAGGGGACACTGGTGTTCTCTCTTCCAGTGTTAACAGCTCCTGGTTCTGACAAGGAGCAGGTTTTATACCTTACCCATCACAATTATGTACAGAGTGTGCTCAGCAGGAACTTGTGCCCTGTGTTCCCCAAACGTAAGCACATGGGTCTTTACAATACAGACTCCTGGGCTTCAGATGAGAAGGATCAAATCTGTGGGGGTGAGGCATGAGAATCGTGGATTTTAAACAGTACTGCAGCTGTTCTCAATGGTCTGCAGGTTTCAGACATGGTGTTATAATTCACAAAATGAGCACATTTCAGAGGACAGCTGAGAGCCTGCCAAGTACCCATCCCTATAGAAGTTATCATGGAGAGTTCAAGCTGATTCAAACTCCCTCTTCTTAAAGTTTCATCTGCTCAGACTTCCATTCTTCTTGTTTCTCCTTGATATACACACACACACACACACACACACACACACACACATATATATATATATATATATATAGAGAGAGAGAGAGAGAGAGAGAGAGAGAGAGTGTCAGTCTGTGGGTGTCCTTGTTTAAAAGGACTTGGAATATCATCAAGTGAAATGGTCTAGGAATTTAGAAATTTTCCCTGATTTTAAAGGGATTTAAGTCATAACTCTGAGGCCCCACCCTCCTTGTACCTAGCCTCCTTGGAGTCCTTCCCTCCTTATTTCACAAGATGGGGATAGCACTCATCACTATAGGAATTATAAGCATTAAAATCCAAACTTTCAGTATTTCCTCAATTTGTATGCTAAGAAATTCTAGCAGGTAACTTTGTGTGATTTCATTTCCCAGGAGGCTTTTGCAATCTCGTCTGTGCAGTTAACAAGTCCACAGGCATCATGGAGGAAAGGGCAGCCTTTGTCATTTATTTACCATGTGACTTGGGGCAATTTACTTAAATTCCATAAGCCTCAGTTTTATCCTGAGTAAAAATGAGGATTATTTTTGCTAAGGATCATTCCCTCATGTCTCAAGGATAATATGAGATAAAGATGTTTATTAGGTATGAACTACTTTGCAGAATTCATTTCACAGTAATTTTCACTTTTAAGAATATATTAATTTGAGGTTGTATTTATAACCCATGGTTTAAGTTATGGCATTAAGGATAAAGCTGGATTTTCTCTAGACTACTTCCTTTCTTACCCTTGATCCTCTACTGGGATTTAAGTAAAATAGAACCTAATCTTGCAGTCCAGAGACCAAGATTAGCAAGAAAGCACTGAGAGCATTTCCCTTATTGTCTCGAGGCAGGAACTTATGGGCATGCAGGTCTAGGAAGATGGTGGATCGCTTTTTGGTCACAATACTTTCTAAATGGACTCCTCCACTAAAAGGAATTTGGAAGGCCCTTCTCACGACTCCCAAGCTCCCCACCTGAGTAGCCAACATTTTGCCTACAAAACTTCTCTTCCCTGGTCCTGTCATCTCAGGGGTAGAGCCAGCCCAAAGTTTGTGTCTTTGCTTCTGTGAAAAGTCCCAACCAGATGCCTCAGGCTACTTCAGAGAAACTACCACCTTCGTCACCCAAAGACACACAGTCCCAAACCACCTCTCTTGGCCCTTAATGCCACTCACTCCACTGTGTGAAACAGAACACACTAAATTTTCAAGCATAAGTAACCTGTGATGCCAGATCTCTTCCTAATTTCAAATCTTAATATCTAAACTCAGAACACAGATAGATTTGGATAAAAGTTTAGATATGTCTCTTGCATCCAGACTAGCCCTTTCTACTTTGAAGAAGGTAGAAACCAATTAAACTCAGCTAAAATAATATCCCTCACTGAAAAGCTCATGAATGGAAGAGATTTGATCTTGAAGGCTAATCATGTTTATGATTTTTGCACGCACACGTCTTTGTCTCTCCACTGTGGGCACAGGGCCCTGATCATCTTCTCATGTATACCCAGTGCATTGCAAAATGAACACCTGAGTGCAGAAAAGATGAACTCCCAGCACACACTTCTCCATCGACTCTTCACTCTTCCCCAAACCTTTTCTTATGTGACCAGGAAGCCTTGGTTACACTGCACCTCCTTTAATCCCCCTTGTTTCCCAACTGTGTTGGTTTGTTGGTTTTAGTGTTGACCACATTGCCTCTGAATGGACCTTGGTAGATCCATTTGAATGCATTCACCATCTTGATAGAAACTAATAGATATAGGGGTGAAGGTCAGGATGCATGGCTTCAGACGACATTCAATGAACATCTGCATGAGAACTATCATGTTTATGGTCAAGTCTTCCCACTGTGAATACAGGCCAGCTAAGGGTGGCACTATTTTGTTTGCTTCAGAATCTTTTGCATGTTGTTTAAAAATATCCTTTTCATCCCACTCCATCAACATTTTAATTAGGAAATGTTCCTTCTGGAATTGAACATACAGTCTTCTTATTATAATACTGCCAGTATTTGTTCTATTATTTTTATTTTTCTGGGTGAGTTAAAAAGGAAGCACGGAAGATTCAGTTCAGGTGTATT
>PVHX01015146.1:0-29172 GCA_004024805.1 Geosciurus inauris
AGCCGGGCGCGGTGGCTCAAGCCTGTAATCCCAGCACTTAGGGAGGCTGAGACAGGAGAATCGCGAGTTCAAAGCCAGCCTCAGCAATGGCAAGGTGCTAAGCAACTCAGTGAGACCCTGTCTCTACATAAAACACAAAATAGGGCTGGGGATGTGGCTCAGTGGTCGAGTGCCCCTGAGTTCAATCCCCAGTACCAAACAAAAAAAAAGAAAAGATAGGGTCTCACAAAGTTTCTGAGGCTAACCTTGAACCTTCAATCTTCCTGTCTAAGCCTCTTGAGTCTCTGGGATAAACATGTGCACCACGGCATGTGGCCCTAACTGTGCAAATTTTTAAATAAAACATTCATATCTTTGAGTCCAAAAGAACTTTTTATTTCCCCAAAGGTATTTTTATTATATCAATGTAAACCCACATATGCCTTCATACACAATAATGTTTTTACAAGTTAAAATTTGGAAAGAAAAAGAAAGATAAAATGCTTTAGTTAGCTTTTGAATCACTGTAACCAAACCAAAAGAACTTTTTTTGGTAAATCCTGAGCAATGTTGTGAGTATTTGATGCCAGGCCTGTGGATCAAAGTAATATTGATATTTTTGACATATCAAGACAATGTAAGTACCCTTGAAAGAAATTGGTCAGCCTTTGAAACACAGAAAGAGGGAAAGCTAAGTACATTAGTCTTGCTTCATCTGTTTTCAATATCCACAGCCAAACAAGGTCTACAAATATTAAATGGTAAGTTTCAGAAAGGCCATCTATATATTATCATAACTTTTACTACAGTATATTGTTTTAATTGTTCTATTACATTATTAGGCTATTATTGTTAACCTCTTAACAGTGTATAATTAATTGTCATCATAAGTATGTGTGTATAGGAAAAAACATAGAATGTGTGCCTATTCACACACAAACACACAGAATACTATGTGTAGTTTTAGGTATCTTGGAACATATCCCCCCAGCAAGGTGGAGGGCACCACTGTATATGCTGTACTAACTGTCTAAGGAGAAGTATACTTACTATAATCCATATTTTGAAAACTTACTGTGACTCAAGCAATGAAGCTTATGTCTGCTGGCTCATGAACATTCAAATTACATAACCTTTCATTGTTTTCATTCTCCATGTTAACCAAGCTCCCTTCCAACTTGAGCTTTCCAATCTGTTTGGCAGACACTATTTTTTAGCAAATTTATAAATTAGCATTCTGATTATACGCAGTCTTATTGGAGATTGAAGTCAGGGACACTTTAACACTGAGCTACATCCCCTGACCTTTATTTTTAATTGTAAGACAATGCCTCCCTAAGTTGCCCAGGCTGACCAAAAACTTGCAAACTTTTTGCCTCAGCCTCCCAAGTTGATGGAATTACAGGCGTGGGCCACCTCACCTGGCTCATTAGTTGTTACTAATTTTGCTTCGGGGATGGTGGCAATATTCTATTTTTTGCCCAGGGTTCATGTTATGGATGTTTGTCTTTTGATAACTTATTGAGCTATATTCCTATGTTTTGGGTCATATTTCATTCAATAAGTATTAATTTATGTTTTTATTAATATAATCTCAGTAGTGTATATTATTATGAATAAATCCTCTGAAGAGCTCTATATAAACAAACATTTGCCTACAAATTTCAAAAATAATCTAACAGGAAGGATACAGAAAAACCTGCAAAAACGATATTGCCCTAAACCCATCTATAATCTACCTCTTTATCTGTACAATTTTTAAAAAATTTTTATTCTTTTTTTCTACAATAATAGGGATCAAATGCAGTGGTGGTTTACCACTAATCTATATCTCTAGCCTTTTAATTTTTATTTTTCATTTTCAGACACGGTCTCACTATGTTGCTGAGTCTGGCTTCAACTTGCCATCCTCCTACCTCAGACTCCCGAGGAGCTAGGATTACAGGCATGCAGCAAGCTGTGTGCCCAACTATCTTACCAATTTTACTATCCACTATTAACAATGGTTAAGTACTTCCATTCCAATAAAGTCTTTTGCAAAGAAATTGTTATGTGTATGCTACACACTCTGAAATTAACTATGACTTGATACTGATTTATGTAGATTACCTTATACAGCCTCTTTCTCAGAGTACATAAAGGAAAAGAATCAAACTTATCATCAAGAAGATTTATAAGTGAGAGATTCTGGAGGTAAGAACCAACTAAGATCATTCTCTGTTTAGTCTCCATCAGCACACTTGGGCTTTACCTTTGTGGGACAATATAAAACTCTTAAACATTTAAAACCCATCTCTAACAAAAACAGAACACTTACCAGGTCCCTCCTCTGCACCATTCTGAGTAGCTTCCCAAACTACTAATTTTGTCCCACACCCATTTGTAGATGTAGAATCTGAATAGTCTGCAGGATTAAATGTCCTAGGGTTTAAAATAAGAAAGAATAAAGGCAAATGAAGCAAGCACCGAAGCCACAAAATTGTACACAATCTTTCTCACCAAATAAGCCCAGTTCCTCCTAATAGCTACTGTAAAAGTCTTCTCCCTCCTTCCACTATTTAATTGTAGTAAATTCATCTAGCCACTGGGATGCAGATCTTCTAAAAAAGTAGGGATCTTCCATATAGTCTTGCACCATGGCCCTATTTTTCTACAACATGGTCCTCTGCATCCTAAAGTAGCCATAGAGACTGGAATCATATCTACAGTCATACCACCATGAACATGCCCAATCTCATGTGATCTTGGAAGCCAAGTAGAATCGGTTATTATTTAAACAAAAGACCTGGGAATAGTTCAAGTCAAAATAAAGGCACTAATAGGGGCTGGGGTTATGGTGCAGTGGTAGCGTGCTCGCCTAGCACGCGAGAGGCACTGGGTTCGATTCTCAGCACCACATAAAAATAAAATAAAGATATTCTGTTCACCTACAACTAAAAAAATATTTAAAAAAAAACAAAAACAAAAACAAAATAAAGGCACTAATAAAAAGTCCCACTGAAACTAATACATAACAAGTCTTTTCTTCCCAAGTCGGAATCCCAACTTGGTTATGAATCTTTTTTTTATACCTTTATTTTATTTTATTTCATTTTTAATGTGGTGCTGTGGATTAAACTTATGGCCTCACATGCGCTAGGCAAGCACTCTGCCCTGGTTATGGATCTTTTACAACAAATTTGTTTCCTCCTTTATTTATAGCATATATACACACATATATATATATATATATATATATATATATATATATATATATATATATATATATGCAAGAAAAGGTTCTATTCAATATCTCTGATACTTTCATTAAAATCCTACTAAACAACCCCATAAAGCATTCAAGGGTCAAAATAAGAACCAATTTGAAATTTTTCAGAAAATAAGTGAACAGAAAAATCCACAAAATAGTTCAAAAGTACCAGGATAGGCTTGGATATTTTAGTATTCTCGCCAGTTTTAAACATGTATTTTCATCCTTCCTTTTTTCCTTAAGTTGTTCAGGCAGAAAACAGGATGACAGGAGGTACCACTAACTTGAGAAGGAACTGTCCAAGAGTACCACCTGAAAGCCATGGAGAGACAAAGGGCTCTTCCTGGAACTACTCAAGCTACCCTAAGATTTTATTTTGTTTTCTCCTCGTAGTACTGGAGATTGAACCCAAGGGCACTTTATCACTGAACTACATTCCCAGTACTCTTTATTAAGTTGTGTTGGCTAATTTGCTATCCTCTTGCCTGCTCAGCCTCCAAAAATCACTGGGATTTCAGGTATGCACCACAGAAACTGGCTTACCCTAAGTTTTTGTTTTCTTTTGTTTTTTGCAGTGCTGAGGACCAAACCCAGGGCACTGCACATGCTACACAAGTGTTCTATCACTGAGCTATACCCTTGGCCCAGCCCAAGATTTTTTAAAACAACTTTAAAAAAAATATCCAGTGGGGACTGGGGTTGTGACTCAGTGGTAGAGCACATGCCTAGCACAGGTGAGGCACTGGGTTCAATCCTCAGCACCACATAAAAATAAATAAAATAAAGGTATTGTGTCCATTTGCAATTTAAAAAAATATTTTTAAGAAATCCAGTGTAAGCTAAGGTTTTTAAGGCAAAATAATTAAAAAGAAAACCCATACACAGTTGGACACAATGGCCCACACCTGTAATCCCAGTGACTCGGGAGGCTGAAGCAGGAGGATTGCAATTTCCAGGCCAGCCTCATCAACTTAGCCAGGCCCTAAGCAACTTAGTGAGGCCCTATCTCAAAAAGAGAAAATAAAAAGAACTGCTGATGTAACTTAGTGGTAAAAGCAACCAGGGTTCAATCCTCAGTACAAAAAAAAAGAAGGAAAACCCAAACACAATGACACAATCATAAGCTACTAATTACAGCACCTAATTAGTACGTTCTTCTTTACTACCATAATTTAGAACAAAAGCATACTTGCATATGAGTAATCATTACATGTACTTATCAATGAAGGAGAACTGTTTGATTTACCAACTCCTATGCAGTGGTTTTCAACTAGGGCAGATTATGTACACACAGACACACCAGGAACATCTGGCAATGTCTACATTCTGAATATCACACTTCAGAAGACATGCTACTGGCATCAAATAAGGAGAGGAGAAGAGTATTAAATATTCTGCAATTTTTAGGACATCCCACTACCTCAATAAAGTATTTTTCAATCGAAAATGTCAACAGTGCCAAGGCTAGAAACCCTGCTCTAATGCTCATTGAAACATTAATTTCCTTTCTTTTTCTTGAAATATCAATTTCATTTGAACTATTTTACTTGTTACATAAAACTCTGGGAACAACACAGAGGAAGGGAAACTACACTAACAGCAAGGAAGGAAAATAACTATGAAATAGGATGAAGGTGACTTACCCCATGCTTTGGGCTGAGAACCTTCCTATTCCTCTCCCTCTGCCACGTCCAAAGCCTTTAAAACAAACAAAAATATGCTTTACTAATTATGTCTTCATCAACTTCATCCTATATTTGCCACACAAACAGTATCAATGTTGTTTCTACTAGCACTAACATTCCCACCCATGACATCAACGTGCTGGTTCCTTGGTGACACAATTACCTACTCAAGTTAGAAAATTTAAATGTAAGAAAAAAATTTAGTTCTGTATGTGTAATATTTATGATATGTGACTGCTAAACATAGGTAGGTTATATTATAAAATGGTTTACATTTTTTAAGACCATATAGTTAGCCAGGCAAATCAAAAGCTTGAGGCCACCCTCAGCAATTTAGCAGTACCCTGTCTCAAAATAAAAAATAAAAAGGGCTGGGGGTGTAGCTTAGTGGCAAAGTACCCCTAGAAACTCACACATACACACACACACACACAAAACTAGCACAATACAACATGACGTCGTAAACCACTACTAAAAAATGAAATGAAAACCAGAAAAAAGAACCTACAAAGTAAGCTGATAGTATTACTAAACATTGTTATAGTAACAGGACATTGATTAATGATGATAATGGCAGCAAACGAGAGGATGAAAGATTCAAGATTAAAAGCTAAAACTACGAAACTCTTCTTGGAAAACACAGATCAAACACATCACAATATTGGATTTAGCAATAATTTCTTGGATATGACACCAAAGACACAGCCAACAATAACAACAAAAGCACATTTGTGAAAACTAGAAACTTCTATGAATAATCAGAAGACACTGTCAACAGATAACAGATTAACAGAAGTAGAGAGGAAACTGATGGTTATAGAAGGTTGGGAGTTCCTGGTCAAAGTTTCAGCTACATAGGAAGAATAAGTTTGGAGATCTACTGCACAACAGTGTGGCTTTAATCAATAACAATGTATTATATATACTAAAATAATTAAGAGAACATTTCAAATGCATCACCACACAAAATTTTTATATGCCATCACAAAAATATTTGCAAATCATGTATCTAATAAGAGAATAACATTCAGAATATATGACTTGGGGCTGGGATTGTGGCTCAGTGGTAGAGTGCTTGCCTCGCATGCGTGAGGCACTGGGTTCGATCCTCAGCACCACATAAAAATAAATCAATAAAGATATTGTGTCCACCTACAACTAAAAAATATTTTAAAAAAAAATCCAACATGACTTAAAAAAAACAATAATCCAGCATGACTTTTTGTCAGAATTTCTAGTTTTAAATTATTCATAAAAGGGAGTTTCTGAATTCATCTGAAAGTAACCAATAGGTTTTCCCAAAACTACGTAAGCCAAACAGTTCATTCACAGGCATCAGTAAACGCATCTTAAGATTTTAGAAGACCAAACATTCTTTGACAGTACACAGTCACCCTTACTCAGAGCCACATAAAGAAAGCCTGCCTTGGGGCTGGGATTGTAGCTCAGTGGTAGAGCGCTTGCCTTGCATGCGTGAGGCCCTGGGTTCGATCCTCAGCACCACATACAAAGCAATAAAATAAAGACATTGTGTCCATCTACAACTAAAATAAATATTTAAAAAAAAAAAAGAAAGAAAGAAAGCCTGCCTTCTTCCATCCATTGCTAACCATTTCCTTCCTACTCATTCAGACTTACCTTTATTACGGGCTCTTTTGCCACGGTCTGAAGGTTTGTTCCCTTGATTAGAATCAATTCCATTCTCTTCACCTCTAACTAAAAAGGGAAAAAAACAGAAAAATCTACTTTTTGTTTCTAAACATTTTGTACATAATCTTACCAAGACACCTATTAAAGCAAGGAATGAATGAAAAAAGCCTAAAAAACAAGCTAAAAACTAAAAATGAGTTCAGAAAACTAAAAAAAAGAAAGGTAGAATAAAAACTGAGGGGAACACATGTTGTGAAATTCACACACACAAATCTGAAAACAAATTCAAATAGCAGCATTTTTCATTCTTCTATATGGCTTGACTACTCCTGAAATTGTTTGCTTTAATAAGCTACCTTCATTATACAACTATGTAATATACCAAAGAATTTGCTCATTAGTTAAGTTCAATGCCTAGAAAGGCACAATAGCAAAATAGCAATACCAGAGAAACACTGTGTCCTTGGAAAACTTGATCTAGACAGTGTCAACACATAGCCCCTCCTTCTCCTCATCTATATTGTCATTAACAATTCTATGTAATACAGAAATTTTGATGAGAGATACTGGCATCCCCTATCCCCCTCACCTCTATTCAAGGCATAACTCACATAAGGAAGGTCTCAGTGAGGCCTTCTTTGCAATACATTTATGTTTGCCATAAACTTTCCCATAATCTTCACCTCTCTGCCTTTGTTTTTCCCCACAGCATAACACTATTAAAATACTATATAAGAGGGCTGGGATTGTAGCTCAGCGGTAGAGCGCTTGCCTCGCATGCGTGAGGCCCTGGGTTCGATCCTCAGCACCACATACAAAAAGCAATAAAATAAAGATATTGTGTCCATCTACAACTAAAAAAAAAAAAAAAAATACTATATAAGAGCACTTAGAGAGGCTGAGACAGGAGAATCACGAGTTCAAAGCCAGCCTCAGAAATGGCGAGGCACTAAGCAACTCAGTGAGACCCTGTCCCTACATAAAACACAAAATAGGGCTGGGGATGTGGCTCAGTGGTGGAGTGCCCCTGAGTTCAATCTCCAGTACCAAAAAAAATACTATATAAGAGCTGGGGATATACCTCAGTGGTAGGCTGCAAGCTTAACATGCACAAGGCCCTAGGATCATTCTCCAGCATCTGCCAAAATGCTACACAAAATATTTTACTTCTAATTGCTACATGTCACTCTACCTTCAATAAAGTGTAAATATTAGGAGTGCAAACTTTTGAAATGTTTTACGCATTGGTATATAGCTATTAAATTATCTACTACGTAACAAGTACTTAATAAATATCAGTGCAATAAATGAGTGAGCAAAAGGGCTGTTTAGGATAACTGGTGCCAAAACCTGGATCTAAAGGAAAGTATTAAGAAAATCCTGCCAGACATGGTGATGCATGCCTGTAATCCTAGCACTTTGGGAGGCTGAAACAGGAGAATTGCAAGTTCAAAGCCAGCCTCAGCAATGGCAAGGCACTAAGCAACTCAGTGAGACCTTGTCTCTAGAACACAAAATATGGCTGGAGATGTGGCTCAGTGGTTGATACTCCCGAGTTCAATCCCCAGTACCAAAAAAAAAGAAAATCCTGCCTATTCAACTTACCTCATGATCTAATCCTTGCCTATCTGTAAATGGGGGAAGAAAAAACAGCTTCATGTATCAGTGAATTAACTCCTCCAATATGCTGTTTTGTTTTTAATTTTTTTTTACATTTGTAGATGGACAGCATGCCTTTATTTTATGTACTTATTTTTGTATGTGGTGCTGATAATCGAACCCAGTGCCTCACACATGCTAGGCAAGTGGTCTGGCATTTAGCCACAACCCCAGCCCCTCCAACATGTTTTTAAATTAGAGAATGCACTTTTATCCATGACAGTCTTAAGGCACAAGGTACAATTAACTACAGCCTACATCAGTGCTAACAGGAAATTGCTTCACAGGTTCTAATGAACTACTCTGATGCAGCTCATTACTAGTATTAACTATTAGATAAAATTTTGCATTGAGAAGTAGATTTATGAGCATTCTTTGGACTATTCTTTCAGTGTTTCAAAATATATGAAAATTCTGAAAAAGAGTGGAGAAAAGACTATACTTACAGTACTCTCTGCCACGATTGCCAGCTCTGCCTTTCCGGATGTTGTTTACCCGTCCACGACTTGCTTCTCTTTCAATTCTCTTCTCTCTGTTCTCTTTGTTTTCTGAATTTTCCTTTCCAAAATTCTTTTTCTTCCCCCCTACAGTCTCCCATGAAGTCTATCAAAAAGAAGAGTTCTTATTAAAAGCTGTCATTTGGGGCTGTGGTTGTGGCTCAGTGGTAGAGCATTTGCCTAGCACATGTGAGGCACTGGGTTCGACCCTCAGCACCACATAAAAATAAATAAAGGTACTGTGTCTATTTACAACTGAATAATAATAATAAAGTTGTCATTCAAAGTGTGCACAATTATTCAGGGTGCATGGATGAATCTTTCCAACCTAACTACCCACAACTTCCAGTCATCTGTCTATCATTTCATTATTTTCCATATGGTTCTACCTTCCTGATGAGAAAGACAATAAATGTCTTGCTAAATTCTGTTGCTACACAGTGCACAAATACTTACAGGTATTAACTGACATGACAATACACTGTTTTCCCACCACAGAGTCCTTTCCTCAACTGGCTTAGGAATACAGTAAAGGTTATTTCCCCAAGCTCTTACTATATGCCACCCTACTTACCAAAGGCATACATCTTAACCATTCTAATACATAGATTAATTCAAAGACTACAAAATTACTTAGAAATTCCAAGAATAGATCATTGTCCTTGCAATTATCCAAAGAAATCATCTAAAAAATTTAAGACTAGATGAATAAAATTTGGGGTTGGTTTTGGTTTAGTTGTTTTTTGTTTTTAACACAGCATCCAAAATTTCAACTTCAAGGAATTGTTCTAATGAGGAATCAAACAACTTACATAACCCCCTCTTTCCCACACTTCCCTAATGATCGCACACATACATACAAAGAAATTGCTACAAATGAGATATGACATTCATGAAAACAAGAGTATCAAGCACTGTTAAGGGAAAATCCCATTGTTGGCCCATTACTTTCTATTTCTGTTTTCATAACTTATTTCACAGAGAATTTGAAGTACAAATTCAAAATAAGAGTAATAACTATTTTAATCTTTTAAAAAATCTTAAGGGGGGAAACAACCTACTAATATTATATTTCCAAATAAACATAGGCACTAAAAAACTAAAAGTCAAGTGATATGACTGAATTATTTCTAAAACACTAAAAACTTACTTCAAAATACTTTTTTTTTTTTTAAATAAATCTTTGGTCTTTTACATACTTCTATCTGATCATATATTTAATCACTAGATTTAATATATCATTTAACATGATGAAATATAATTGGACGTAAAAGTTTTTAAAAATTTAAACACATAATTTTCTACCTCTAAGCTTTAATGATGATTAAAGATAGAGGCACATGAGCCAGGCATAGTAGCACATGTCTGTAATCCTAGAGGTTCAGGAAGCTGAGGCATGAGGATTCCAATTTCAAAGCCAGCCTCAACAACTTAGCAAGGCCATAAGCAACTTAGTGGGACTGTGTCTCACAATTAAAAATGAAAAAGAGCTGGGGATGCAGCTCAGTGGTTAAGCACCCCCGGGTCTAATCCTCGGCACCCCAAAAAAAAAAAAAAAAAAGATGCTGGCACTTGAAAAGCAAAGGTCAATCAATCATCATTCTTATACAATTCTAGTAAGCATGTCTCTATTTTAACAGTCCTAAAGCTACCTGGCAATAATGTCCAAATTTTAACTTGTACACAGTTTTTGAATCAGCAATTCTACTTCTAGGCCTTTATGGAAAGGAAATAATCTGATAATTACACAGAAATTTATGTACAGGTTGTGGTCCACATAATGTGGGTAGGAGGGGGGCTGTTCCAGAATATCTAATTCAGGAGACTATCCAGTACACCATAAAGGGAATAGTACGTAGTTACACAGATACACACAGTTAACAGTCCTTGATGTAAGTAAAGCAAGCTATCAGCAAAAAGCATATGAAATAGAATTATGCTTTTAGTTCAAAAAGGATCTTGAGTAAGTTTATGCATGTATACATGTTTTATTTGACTTAATCTTTTCATCTTTCTGCATTGCTTTTCCAATTAGAATAAAGCTATTATGAGGAAAAAATTTCATTGTATACAAATGCAGTTTATTTTTTTAAAATATTTTTAGTTGTAGATGGACACAATACCTTTTTTAAATTTATTTATTTTTATGTGATGCTGAGGATCAAACCCAGTGCCTCACACTTGCTAGGCAAGCACTCTATCACAATTCCAGCCCACAAATGTAATTTACTATTTATACTATGTTTACTATGTTTGCTAATATAATTGAACTAGACCACTGTACAAGAAAAAAATTCTGTTCTCATAGGTTAGCAAGACAAAGGTAAACTTCAGAGATTTTGGAAAAAATATACAAAACAGAGTTAGCATAATGTATGTGTCATGTACATTTTTACAAAGCCAAACCAAAGGGTAGTCTACATTACAAAGGGGCCTGCTTTCTATGTAAAACATTTAAGAAACATCTTACTACATTTTATTCAGCAAAGGAGATACCTGCCTCAAGCAAGTCTTGACTTATGAACTCTACACAGAGTAACAAAATCTCCTTTGGTGGGGGGAATTAGGGAAAGGAAACTTAAAGGAGGCATTTTGTCTAATACCACTGCTAAATGCTAAAGAAATTATTACATTTTCTACAACTGTCTTCAAAAGCATGTACACATCTAAGAATAGTGGCATGTGCCTATAATCCCAGAGATTTGAGAGGCTGAAGCAAAAGGATCATAAATTCAAGGCCAGCCTCACCAAATTAAGGAGACATGCAGCAACTTAACAAGACTGTGTCTCAATATAAAAATAAAATAATAAGCTGAGCATAATGGCACACACCATGCACTTAGGGAGGCTGAGACAGGAGAATTGTGAGTTCAAAGCCAGCCTCAGCAACGGTGAGGCACTAAGCAACTCAGTGAGACCCTGTCTCTACATAAAAAACACAAAAATAGGGCTGGGGATGTGGCTCAGTGGTCCAGTGACCCTGAGTTCAATCTCCAGTACAAAAAAAAAAAAAAAAAACCACAAAATAGGGCTGGGGATGTGGCTCAGTGGTCAAGTACCCTAGAGTTGAATTCCCAGTACCAAAAAGTAAATAAATAAATAAATAAATAAATAATAAGTAAATTAAAAAATACATAAATAAATAAAATAAGCCTAGTGGGTGCTACGTGCCTGTAATCCCCATGACTGGAGAGGCTGAGGCCAGAGGAGCACAAGTTCCAGGACAGCCTCAGCACCTTAGCAACACTCTAAACAACTTATTGTGACCCTGTCTCAAAATAAAAAGCAAAAGGGCTGGAGATGTGACTCAGTGGTAAAGCACCACTTGGTTCAATTGTCAGGAATCGGTCCCTCCCAAAGGAAATAGGCTTTCAAAATAAACCAGATCATATTATAAAAGACTTCCAGAAGAACTTCTGCCATCTTTATTTTTCTACTTATAGAATGTGTCTGAAGAATTGTAAGAGGGTGAAATATTCTCCTGGGTACATTTTATTAAGTACAAGATTTCAAGGTCAGATTGTTCAAAATTATTTTCCCACTCCTTCAGCTTTGCCAACAGCTACCAGCACATCTTACTAGAAAGAGTTAAGAACATTAATTCAAGGGGCTGATAGTTGACTACTTGTGAGCATATTCAATATTTTCCTTTCTCAAAGCTACCCCTACATGAGAAAAATTCATACTTCAAAATATCATCATCAATTTACTTAACACCTTTTCAGAGTTAAAATTTTGTTTTGGAAGACTCTGATACAGAACAAAGTTAACCATCAGAACAAGATTTGTTTGCTTTTGTGGCCTGTGAGACACTCCTAGCAACCCTACAGTGTTTACATCACTGTCCCCTCCAATTAGCTGCAACGGACTCAAGGGAAGATAGTCATTACAGCTGGATAACTATGGCAGCTACAGACAGCAACTAGGTGAGAAACAAGGCAACAAGGATGAATGAAAATACGTCCCACAGAATGGCCTAAGCAAACCAGGATTTCGAAAGGGCTTTCCTCACAGCCCAGTCACCTCCAAACAAGAATACTCTTTTCTGACTATGTTCAGGCCCTAATTGGCTATTTTCTGATCTTTGAAGAAGACATTTCTATGTTCAAGAGTGCTGAAGAAAGTTTTGTTTGGGAGAGAATCACATGTCAATACTACTTTCTGATATACAGCCAAAAACTGTTTCATACATAGCTGAGAACCATGTCCTTTGGGTTCAGTCTCAAATAAGAAACGGAAGTTAAAACTCAATTCAACAGGGATGGGAACTTGGCACAGTGGCAAAGCGTTTGCCTAGCACCCACAAGGCCCTGGATCTGATCTAGAACCATGCATATGCACACATACACACACAAAACCTCCATTCAAGAGAGAACTGGACATTTAAAATTTTTAAGTTCAGGCTAGGGATGTTAACTCTGTGATAAAGCCCTTGCCTAGCAAGTGTGAGGCCCTGTGTTCAATCCTCAACATCAATATTGACAAAAAAAATAAAAGTTAAAAATTCACCTAACACAGAAATGGAATGAAATCTACAGAAGCTAAAATAATGGCAAAAGAAAACAGTATCTGGACATATCTCTCTACCATAAAAGGAAAAGAGCCCCTCCTGTTAATGATTTAGAAGTGTTTTGCTTACTCATAGTATTTTTTTTTTTTTTTTAATGTAAGTTGGGTAGTGCTCTTCAGAGCATTTTTTTTTTTTAATATTTTTTTAGTTGCTGATGGACACAATGTCTTTATTTTATTGTTTTGTATGTGGTGCTGAGGATCGAACCCAGGGTCTCACGCATGCAAGGCAAGCGCTCTACCACTGAGCTACAATCCCAGCCCTCTTCAGAGCATTTTGAAAATAATGAAATCACTATGCAGCTTCCATTAGCAATGAGGTAAACAAAGTCCCCATATTTTACAAAACCTAGGAAATATATCCCTACAGGTCAGTGAACAAAAACTATTTAAAATTTGGATTTATCATTTAAAACTTGATGTTTTACCAACAAATTCATGTATTTAGTTATTTATCATGTGAAACAGCATTCTCCTGCCTCCTGCTACACTCAAATAGTGATATATATAAATCTCAAATTAGCTAATTTCTATACTAAAAAAAAAAAAAAAATTCTGCATGTTACACATCAACTAAAAACAATCGTTTCCATTTTTGGTTTGTCATAGTAGTCCATTTTTATACTACCTCCCAATTAGGGCCTGTCCTTAAAAGAAGAACGTAATTAAACCTGAACATTGACAAGAATGGCACTTGTTCTGTGTGTATGTGGCAGTGCTGGGGCTCAAACCCAGGACCTCACACATGCTAGACAAGCACTCTGCCACTGGGCAACATCGCCAGCACCAAGAAAGGTACTTTTTGACACAATCATCTTTATATCCACTTGAAGGTAAAACGTTATTGGTTTTAATCTGCTCTAAACAGTCTCCTCAATTTAAAAATACAAATGAAATACTACGCAATTTACATACAGAAATCAAGAGATCAGGTCTAATAACAGCCTGGTGTGGCTTAACTTGCATCCTTCCTAAAATCAAAGAGATGAGTGCTAGTGTGCCCACACATATGCCAAACTTTAAGGTTTTTAAGAAATAAAAATAAGGGGCTGGGATTGTGGCTCAGTGGTAGAGTGCTTGCTTCACATGTGGGAAGCACTGGGTTCGATCCTCAACACCACATATAAATAAATGAATGAATAAAGGTTAATTAACAACTAAAAATATTTTTAAAAAAAAGAAATAAAAATAAACTTACTGGGCACAGTGGTGCGTGCATATAATGCCAGCAACTCAGGAGGCTGAGGCAGAAAGCTGAGATAGGATCACAAGTTTGAGGAGAGCCTGGGCAATTAAGTGAGACCCTGTCTCACAATAAATAAAAACTTGGAGGTATGGCTTAGTAATAGCACCCCTATGTTCAATCCCCACTACCACAAAGGTTTTTTTTCCTTATTGTCTGCGTGTGTGTTGAATGAACTGTTCTCAGAACATGTTCATAAAACACTCCCACATAAGCAAAGAGACATACCAACAAATTCTGGTTTTCTATGAAACTAGAGATAAAAGTAGTAGTTAGAAGTGAAAATGGATATGAAATATGAGCACTGAGGAACCAAGAGAAGTTTTTCAGGTGGTGGAAATATCCACAGATCCAAACAATTTTGGAAGCTATGTACAGATGGAGTAGATCACTAAATTCTATTCTACATCTTTGCATTGTATAACTACATTGAAGACACCACATGTGGCCAGGATTGGTGGTGCACCCCAGCAGCTGGGGAGGCTGAGGCAGGAGAATTGCAAGTTCAGAGCCAGCCTCAGCAACTTAGCGAGGCCCTAAGCAACTTAGCACAAACTTCTCTCAAAATTAAAAAAAATAAAAAAGGGTTGGGATGTGGCTCAGTGGTTGAGTACTCAAATACAGCATGGCATTCATAATCCCTCTCACCCCCACTCCATCCAAAATGAGCTGAAGATGCAATATGAAACTAAAGACAAATTTCAGTATTGCAAATCAAACTATAAAACTTACCGTGTCTGAATTACCTTCCAGCAATATATTAATAGCCTTGTTCATGTCTCCATTACAATCATGTAGGGCCACTATGCATTCATCTTGATTTTTCCCAGTCACTTCCATAAGCTATTCAAATTATCAGAAAATAGTTAGAGGGAGCCAAAAAAAGGGACTTGATATTTCTACTACAAAATAGAGAAATTATGCAATCCACTTACATGAGATGGGCTCTTGCAGACTATGAGTTTACAATCAGAAAACAGGTTTACTTTTTTTTTTTTTTGTGGCCATCTTATATCCTTTCACTAATACTAGTAGAATCACACTACAAATCAACCCTCTTACAAACTGATGAAGTATGATTCTTAATTAGCCCCCAAACATGTATACCAGCCTTCTTAGAATACCCAGGATGATGCTATCTGTCTACTCAAACTCAGTTTGAGAATCACTGGATTCTCAAAATTCTGCACTATTAAAACATTAAGAAGTTGTATATAAGTACATAACCAACATTCATAGATGAGCCAGTCCAAACATCCTGCAGAGGTACATTTCATACACTGCCTCTCAATGCTTGCATTAAAACACATTAAATACAAACTAAGTTTTAACAACCTGAAATCTTACAAGTAGAATTCTATTACTATCACAAACTACACTCCTTAGCAAATTATTTTCTCAAGTAACTTCAACAGTGTACTTAAAACCTAAGAAATCTCAGTCCATTATCTGAGACTACTTAGCATTTTCTTTACTGAATCATCACAGACTAAGCACAAGTTTTTCAAGTTTCTGTAAACAAATCTGAGATTTAATTATCTATTATGTTTTAATTACCTTTAATTATTTTAATATGTACTAGCTAAAGTTCACACAGCTTGACCCTACGAATTCCAGAGATTTGTTCACAAAGTTAATTAATCACAAAGCTTGTCTAGAATACATGCCTCCTGATCTCAATCAAAACTCTTTAAAATATACCACTGGGCCTACACACATTTCTCTTATTTTACCTACTAGTAAAGTTCTGCATGATGTACAGCTTCTTCATTTTTGAATAATTACAAGTAATTTCATGTTTAACAATGATCTTCACAAACTACCATATGCAATTGTTTTTTGTTAACACAATGTATTTGTTCTTTTTAGATATACATGATAACAGAGTATATTTTGACATATTTATACAAACATGGAGTACATCTTATTCTAATTAGGATCCCAGTCCTATGGTTGTACATGATGTGGAGATTCACTGTGGTGCATTCTTATATGTACACAGGAAAGCTGAGTCAGAGTCATTGCCATATACATTTGTTAAAATGCACAGTGAGCATTAAAATTTCTCCAATGATGGGATGAGTAATATTAGAACTGATGTTAGAATCTCACTCTCTGAACCCCTGGCCCAATGTTCTGTTTTGTTTATCTGTTTTGCTATTCAAAAAAAAGGCACCCTAGCACTTTGGGAGGCTGAGACAGGAGAATCGCGAGTTCAAAGCCAGCCTCAGCAACTGCAAGGCGCTAAGCAACTCACTGAGACCCTGTCTCTACATAAAACACAAAATAGGGATGGGGATGTGGCTCAGTGGTTGAGTGCCCCTGAGTTCAATTTCCTGCACCAAAAAAAAAAAAGGCAATTTAACATATAAAAGTACATTTCAAATACTTCTATACTAGGTCTTATTCCAGAGAATGAGTTCCATGATTGGCCGGGAGGCTTGGTGGTGTTTCCTATGTTGCCCAGGCTAGTTTCAAACTCCTAGGCTCAAGAGAGTCTCCTGTCTCAGCTTTCTGAGGAGGTGAGACTACACAGGCATGTACCACAACAACCAGCTGACTTTCATGATTTTTAATAAGTTGTTTCTGTGGCCTTACAAAACAAAATTGCTATTAGCTTATTGTCAACAAGTACAAGTAAAAACAAAGAATCCACATTGTAAAGTAGTACACTATGGGACAGGAGCCCCAAAGAACAATTATCAGAATACAACTACTAAGGACTAGAGAATACCTGACACTGAGATGGGAGGTAGGGCTTGGTTTCAAGAATCTTGAAGGATAAGGAAATCAATAAAGAAAGGCTTGAAAGTAAGATTAATTTATTAAAAAGACTTCTCATTTAAGTTCTAAATAAAGACATTGCCCTAAAATTTAACTTTTTTTTTTTTTGTACCAAGGATTGAACCCAGGGGCATTAGGACTGAGCCACATGCCCACCTCTTTTATGTTTTCATTTTGAGACAGTTTCTCACTAAGTTGCTGAGGCTGGCTTTGAACTTACAATCCTCCGGCTTCAGATTCTCAAGTCTTTGGGATTACTGGTGTGCACCACTGAACCTAGATAACTTTGTATTTTCCCAACTAAAGTTTAAAATCACCTCTTTTTTTTTTTTGGTGCTGGGGATTAAAGTCAGGGTACTCAACCACTGAGCCATATCCCCAGCCCTATTTTGTGTTTTATGTAGAGACAGGGTCTTGCTGAGGCTGGCTTTGAACTCGTGATTCTCCTGTCTCAGCCTCCCAAAGTGCTGGGATTACAGGCATGCACCACTGCGCCCAGCTCACCTCCATATTTAAAAATGCAATTCAACTCTTCCATAGCATTAAACAAAATTTCCTGAGAACATGCCAAATGTTAAATATTCTTTCTCTACACAGTTATATAAATGTCTAGCCCAAATGTTCACATGTAAACACACAATATCAACTGAAAAAATTCTACTCTCAGGCTGAGGTCCTAGCTCAGTGGTAGAGTGCTTGCCTGGCATGTGAGAGGCACTGGGTTCAATTCCCAGCACAGCATATAAATAAATGAAGGTCCAACAACAACAACAACAAAATTTTTTTAAAGATTCTATTGTTAAGAAAATTAACATATTCCTTTCCAAGGATGCCAATAAAAGTATTGAATCACAAGTACAAAACTCAAGCTAGACATGGTGACACATGCCTATAATCTCAGCTACTAGGGAGGCTGAAACAGAAGGATCACATGTTCCAGGCCACCCTTGGCAACTTAGTGAGACTCTATCTCAAAATGAAAAATAAAACAGGCAGGAGATATAGCTCCGTAGTGAAGTACCTCTGGATCCCCAGTGCCATGCAAAAAAGAGACTAAAATCTCTAGTGAAATTACCTTTTTAAGCACAGTAAGAACAGAAAATCAGCATATCCTTTGCCAAAAACATACCTGTTTAACTTTAGCTTCAAAATCCGAATCATTCTTATCAAAGATCACTTGAGCGAGACGCATTTGTTCAGCTGTTGCCTGGAAAGCACATACAACTGGTAAAGATTTGAGCAATAGAACTGTAAGTTAGATGCTATAATCTGGGTCAAAAGATAAAGCTCTCAAGCACTAACCACTAGTAATAGATATATTAACTAAAACAACAATATTCTAAATTTAGGTCTCTCAACTATATACAACCCATTCCCATAAGATAAATAAGCATCAAATTAAATAGTGAAAAAGATCTATTCCTCTAGAAAGGATTTAAAGTTCTTGTTCATATTCATTGGTCATGCAACTTATTTGGATTTTCTTTCACTTGAGGAGGTGGGGAACCAGCACAAAAGAAAGAAGAAAGAAAAAACAATGGCAACAACTGCCTAGACACAGGCTTGGAACCAATCCTGGGGTCAAAAAAGAAAAATATCAGCCGGGCGCGGTGGCTCAAGCCTGTAATCCCAGCACTCAGGGAGGCTGAGATAGGAGAATCGCGAGTTCAAAGCCAGCCTCAGCAATGGCGAGGCGCTAAGCTACTCAGTGAGACCCTGTCTCTACATAAAATACAAAATAGGGCTGGGGATGTGGCTCAGTGGTCGAGTGCCCCTGAGTTCAATCCCCGGTACCAAAAAAAAAGAAAAATATCTCTGCTGTCAACTCTAAAAAGATACCTTGGTCAGTTGTGAAGAGAAAACGGTATATTTAGCTGAACAGAAAATATTTTTAAAGTTATCCCTTTTTTAAATCATAGTTTTTAATTAAAAGTTAAAATATTAAAATTAGTTGCTTAGAAAATGCTCTTCCAGTTACTTCATTCATTCAAAATCTTTTTTGTTTTCATAAACCAAATTAGTGAATTTTTAAGTTTTCTCTCTGTGATCTTTCTGGCAACAGAATAATGTTATTGTTCTTTCATGGATGACTCAACAGTAATAATATACCCATCTGGTATCTTAGTTTTGATAAAGGTAACATTATTATGACAACAGGGAAATTATTAAGAATATACAGAAACTCTCCATTCTATCTCAGTACAAATTTCTGGTAAATCTAAAATTCCTTCAAAATTATTTGCTTTTTAAGTTACCTTTCTTTCCTTTCCCCCGTATGGAGGGATTAAACCCAGGGCTGCTCTACCACTAAGCTATATCACAAGCCCCTTTTTTTATTTTTTATTTTGAAATGGGGTTTAAGTTGCTGAGGCTGCCCTTCAACTTGCAATCCTTCTTGCCCCATTCTGAGTAGCTGGGGTAACAGAAACCCATAACCAAGCCTGGCTCCTTAAGTAGCCTTCCCTAACTAAAGTTTGCATTAACTGCTAACACAAATATTTTAAAAGCTAAACAGTTTACTAAATAATTTTACAGGGAAAAGACCACAAGGAACTAATAAACAGCTTTTCATCTCACATTTCAATATACACTACATTCAAATCAAGTGATCTCAACTAAAGTGGGGGAAGTTGGCATTTTTTGCATCATAGAACGTTTTTCTCTCTAGGCTTTTCAGTCCATCTGGATGTATAATTACACAAACTCTAGCAGCTGTGGCCTTCTCAGACCCATGCAATGGTCAATTCTGACATGCCAATCTGTGCCTGCTGTGACCTCAGTTTAACTGCTACACTGCTGCAACATTACACCCAGAAAGATATTTGTACAGATACTCAGTGTCACACTTACTGACAATTTTACCTCAATCCTTCCCAGTATATGTAAGAACCTTAAATACACTCTCATTATCCCTACTGAACATCAGATAATAATTTCCCTGACACATAACTGAGAAGTTTCAGCCCTACAGCCAAAAAAACCAACAACATGATAAATGGACAAGGTAAGAGGAAAAACCAAAAGGGAAGATAAGCTCTGGAAAGTCAGCACTTTCACATTGTAATTTGAATTTGTGTAATGGCATACTTCTTTGAATGAAAACAGACTATCAGTGACCTTGGTGCTAAATGCATACTTGAAAAGGTTGCCCATTTTGCCAGTACCAATCAATGCTCTCCACTGTCTGAGTCTCTAATCTAAAAAACATGCACGTTACTCTCACTTAAAAATGCTCAACACAAAGCACACAAAGATATAAACAACCAACAGTAAATAACAATCTGCTTTTTTTTTTTTTTTGGTACCAGGGATTGAACTCAGGGGTACTCGATCACTGAGCCACATACCAACCCTACTTTGTATTTTATTTAGAGACAGGGTCTCACTGAGTTGCTTAGTGCCTCACTGTTGCTGAGGCTGGCTTTGAACTCACAATTCTCCTGTCTCAGTCTCCCAAAGTGCTGGGATTACAGGTGTGCACCAATGAACCCCGCAACAGTCTGCCTTCTTAAATCATTTCTCAAAATTAGCTGTGTCAACTCAAAAAAAAAAAGTCATTTTAATTTAAAAAATGTTGTGTAGGAGTTGGGGATACATTCATTGATACACTCATTGATAAGAGTATTGAATATATGCTTCACTCACAAGTTTAATATCCAGCACACACAGCTCAACCCCCAAAAAAGTCCCTATTTGGCTTTAAAAAAAAAACAAAAGCATTTTATTTTGTTACTGTGTGTGCACTGAACCCAGGGGTACTTTGCCACTAAGTTACATTCCCAGTTTTATTTTTTATTTTGAAAAACGATATCACTAAGTTGCTTAGGGCCACATCCTTCATCTTGAAATCCTCCTGCCCCAGTCTCTTGAGTTGCTGGGACTACAGATGTGCACTGTGTCCGGCTATTAAATTTTAATTTCTTAATTTTATTTTTTTCTTTTTGTAGTACTCAGGATTGAACCTAAGGGAGCTTTCACTGAATTATATTCCCAGCCCAGCTTCAAATTTGCAATCCTCCTGCCTCAGCTTTCTGAGTCACTTGGATTACAGGCATGCACCACTGCACCCATTTAATTTTTATTTCTTATTTGACTAGTAAGACAAAATTTCAAATATATATATTGATTGCAGGCTGGAGGTGTAGCTGTATAGTATAACCTACCCATTATTCAAGAGGATGTATGTTTAATCCCCAACACTGGAAAAAATAAATAAATAAAAATAAAATTATACCCATTAATATAGAACATGATTTAAAAAGACAAATAAGCAGAAAGATAGTGGAGTTTGAACATCACCACTTAAACAACAGTATATATGCTGATTCAGACAAGAATCATTAACAAATACTAATTTTAACAGGGAATGTTTGATAAAGAATAGAGTATTTGCACATGGTCTGTATGTATCTCCCCAAATACTGGTAGATGCCAGCAGAAACATAATAGAGACAGTGAACAAAACCCAGACTAACAGATGAAAATCAGCATCCTCAATGAGCAACACGCAGATATCATGTGATCTAGGTATGATATGCTAAAAGAAATACACAAAACATTGTGGCATAATAGTGTAGTTTTACACACCTTTAATCCCACATACATGGAAAGTTCAGGCAGGGGAATTATTAGTTCAAAGCCCATTTGGATAACTTAGCAAGACCCTATCCATACAAAATTTTTAAAAGAATGGGAATGAGGAGCTGGGGTTGTACCTCAGTGATAAAGTGCTTGGCTAGCATGTATGAGGCGCCAGTTTCAATTCTCAGGACCACATATAAATAAATAAAATAGAGGTCCATGGACAACTAAAAATATATATTTTTTTAAAAAAAGAACGGGAATGCAGCTCAATGGCAGACTATTAGCTTAGTATGTGCCAGGTCCTAGGTTCAAACCCTAGTACCACAAAAAAGAAAAAACAGGAAAAAAAAAATCAAAACTTGACACAACTTACATAGTATTCTATCAGAGATCTACAATCTGAATCTAATTGTAAAGATTGATGAATATTTTATATGGTAACTGATCTACATTTATTTGAAACTGCCATTATTAATATTACAGAAGCCTAAAGAAATGCCAACTGGCTGGGTGCAGTGGTGCATGCCTGAAATCCCAGTGATTCAGGAGGCTGAAGCAGGACGATCACAAGGCCAGCCTCAGCAACTTAGCAAAACCCATAGCAACTTAGGAAAACGTGTCTCGAAATAAAAATTTAAAAAACAGGACTGGGATATAGCTCTGTCAACAGAGTGAGCACCTAGCATGTCGGAGGCCCTGGATTTGATCACCAGCATCATAATTTAAAGAGAGAGAAAGAAAGAGAACAAGATTTAAGACATGTAAAGAAAATATAAGCCTCGAATTTACAGCCAACAAAACTGACTTTATACTCAAATATAAAGGGCATAAGTTGTTATCAATAACAAAGAATTCAGGAAATATTATTCCCATGAGCTTTTCCTAAAGAATCAATAATATAATGACTTTACGCAACCAAAATGACGAGACACTGATATTTAGTGTTGATGATAACAAATGAATACTTATTATGGAACTAAAACTATATATATAATAGAAATCTATTGGATTAGAAAAAAGGAAACGAAGGGAAGGGAGTGAGGAGGAGAATAGGAAAGACAATAGAATTAATCAATCATAACTTTCCTAGCCTTGTATTTGTATACATGACCAAGGTAACTCTACATCATGTACAACCACAAAAGTGGGATCCTAAATAGAATAAATTATACTCCATGTATGTATAATCTGCCAAAATACATTGTCATGTATAACTAAAACAAATTTAAAAAATTAAATTACCAGCAGATCGGGAGGCTGAGGCAGAAGGATTTTGAGTTCAAAGCCAGCCTCCAGCAAAAGCAAAGCGCTAAGCAACTCAGTGAGACCCTGTTTCATAAAATACAAAATATGGTTGGGGATGTGGCTCAGTGGTCAAGTGCCCCTGAATTCAATCCCTGGTACCAAAAAATAAAATTAAGTTTAAAAAAAAAAACTATATGACCAAATTAAGACAGTGACTACAATACAGAATGGGTACATGAACAATGCAGATATGAAATAATTATTTAAAAAGGAAAAGGACAGAAAATCTGTGCAACTTCCAGATGCATGGGTCTCACAGGCTTTACCTGAAGCAGTAGGTGCACCAGCCTGTTGTTGAGGCTAACTCAGACTTCCACATTATTACTTTTTAAATTGAAGGCCACCCTGTTCAAGTAAAATACACTTTTAAGGTCACTAATAGAGGTGATCTTGTATCAAGGCTGTGAAAGGGAAAAGATCATGTAGTAACTGTCACATAGAAGAAAGCATATACAGACAGGGGCTGAGATGGATATAGCTCAATGGTACAGAATGTACCTGGGGTTCCATCCCAAGACCAAAAAAAGCAGCAGAAACCATATACAAGTTGTTGAACCATAGCAAAGTGACTAATTTAGTCAAGAAAATCATTGGTTTTGTGATGCTGGTAATGACAGCTGAAAATAGTTCCAGATACTGAGAAATGTGAGGCAGCAAACTATAAAAGTATGACTATGAGTTCCTTATTATAAAAAAAGGATAGAAGACAATTATCGATTCATACAGAGTCTGCCTCTTGACTATGGAATAATTTTTTTTTTTTTTGGTACTGGGGATTGAACTCAGGGGCACTCGACCACTGAGCCACATCTCCAGCCCTATTTTGTGTTTTATGTAGAGACAGGGTCTCACTGAGTTGCTTAGCACCTCGCCATTGCTGAGGCTGGCTTTGAACTCGCGATTCTCCTGTCTCAGCCTCCCTGAGTGCTGGGATTATAGGCTTGAGCCACCGTGCCCGGCTTGGAATAATTTTTATTACTATTGAAAAAGAACAAAGTGCCACCAGGCATGGGGGCACACGCCTATAATCCTTGAGACTTAGGAGGCTGAGGCACAAGAATTGCAAATTTCAGGCCAACTGCAAATTTCACAACTTAGCGAGGTCCCTATCTCAAAATAAAAAAATAACAAGGGCTGGAGATGCAGCTCAGTGGTTAAGTTACCCTCTGTTCAATCCTGGGTACCACGAAAAAAAAAAAAAGGAAAAAGGAAAAATAAGAAAGGCAAATGAACCCAGCAGTTTCCTTGAAAATGTATACAGAAATTTTTTTTTTTGTACTGGGGATTGAACTCAGGGGTACTGGATCACTGAGCCATATTCCCACCCCTATTTTGGGTTTTATGTAGACACAAGGTCTCACTGAGTTGCTTAGTGCCTTGCCATTGCTGCGGCTGGCTTTGAATTCACGATTCTCCAATTCTCGGGTCTCAGCCTCCCAAAGTGCTGGAATTACAGCCATGTGCCACCACACCTGGTTATAGAAAATATCTGAATAGATATATGTTCTATCAATTGACTTCAACCCATCTAAAACAGGTGGGATAAAATTAAAACTTTTTAATTCAGAAAAATTCTTAAAGAAATAGATTGATGCACATCTTTTTACTCTGCAGAGATAATTTAAACATTTATATTTAGGGGGCTGGGATTATGGCGCAGTGGTAGCGTGCTCGCCTAGCACGCATAAGGCACTGGGTTCGATCCTCAGCACCACATAAAAATAAAGATATTCTGTCACCTACAACTAAAAAATAAATATTTAAAAAAAAAAAAGCATTTATATTTAGTGTATTAAATACTGATATATTAACCAGAATTTATAAAAACAAGCCAACATTGATATAGGACTCTGGGATGGAAAAGGAGCCAATTCCGTTCCTGTGTAATTCAAACCCATACTGGATAAAGAGATTGGAAAAAGAGTGGTAAATACAGAGGTAGTATTAGCATTGTTGGAATGTTACTTACATAAAGTGGGACAAAGCAAGTCAGTAATTTGGGGGTATTCTAATTGTACCACCTTCTAGTTCTATGGGAACCAGGATTCTCAGTGTGGAAGTGATAAGATGCGATACAAAAAAAGTCAAAAACTATGAGCACTGGGTTGGGGATATCCACAGTTGTAGAGTGCTTACCTAGCATGAACAAGTCCTTGGGTTCTATCCCCACCACTGCCAAAACAAACAGAACTATCAGCATTAACTCATGAAGCATTTTACCTAAAAAAACATTTTTCATACCCCTGTCCACTGAAGAGCCCGAAAAATAGTAACGAAACCAGTAACAATAAATATCTGCAGTTACCAAATTAAAGCTGCCAAACTAAAATAAACCAGAGTCCTTACAGCAATGGCTGATTCAAGTTACAAAGCAGAACATATACAATATAAGTCTGGTATATTTTTTAAAATATTTTTTTAGTTGTAGATGAACACAGTATCTTTATTTACTAATTTTTATGTGGTGCTGAGGATCAAACCCAGGGACTCACACATGCAAGGCAAGCACTCTACCACTGAGCTACAATCCTAGCCCCTAAGTCTGGTATATTTTGTCATAGCAGTTTATGAAGACATTATCAATGATTACTATGACCAATTTCAAACTCACTCATGAACCAACTTGAAGAAACCTGCACTAACCAAACTGGGTTAATCTGAACTTCAAAAGGGTACCTGACGCTAGGCATTGTGATGTTTCCCTGTAATCCTAGTGGCTCAGGAGTCTGAAGCAGGAAGATCTCAAGTTTGAGGCCAACCTCAGAAATTTAACAAGGCCCTAAGCAACTTAGTGAGACCCTACTTTAAAGCAAAAAATAAAAAGGGGCTGTGGATGTAGCTCAGAAGGAAAGCACCTCTGGGATCAACCACCAGTACCCAACCCCCAAAAAAGTAACTGAAACCTACCAAATTTTAAATTTGTGTACCTTTATATTTTTTAAAATACTCATTATTGAGCTGGGGATGTAGCTCAATGCACAGTACTTACCTTCATAGCATGGAAGATGCCTTGGGTTTCATTGCCAACACCAAAAACACAAAAATATTATTCACCTTTGAAAGACTGATAAATACTCTTCAAAAGTATGATCATGAAACACCATGAAAAAACAGTCACAGACCAAAGAATCAAAAGAAAAATGACCACTGTTTGGGTTAGATTCTATAATAGAAAAAAAACATCAGTGGAAAAACAATCAAATCGAATTAAAGTCTAAATTTAGTTGATGTGCCAATGTTATCTTAGAATCAACAAGTGAATGACACTAAATCTAATCAAGCAAAAGGGATAACTGCAAAATTATAGGCATTAAATTTAAAACCCAGTACTACCACTTCAAAAATGGTGAAACTGGTCTGCTAGATGTTTCAAACCAAAACTTGGAGAGCAAAGTCAAGTAAGTAAAAGGGCTGGGGATGAGGGGATGGGCCGATATTTTGGCCCATCCCCTCTAAAGTCATCCAGAACTCAGAGAAAGATAGGAGCCCTCTAAGGGGCACTGCAACTCCAGTGAGTCACCCGACTTCCTGATTAGAAGGATTGTGAGAACCCTACAGAACAGGAAGAAAAATAGTGCACAACCTGCGGAGAAGGGTCATTGGAAAGGGAAATGTCCTTGATGTTTCCAAGGGAAGCCACATGTGGTCAGCAAGACCTGAACCAATCCTGGCAGATGGCACAACTGGTAGAGGGAAGCTAAAGGAGCCAAGGAGCTTCTCCCAAGTTCCCAAGAGTGATCTCTAACAAATCTCAGCTGACTCATAACAGTAAATAAGAAAACAGTGAATTTTGACCAACTTAAGTCTTTTTTTCTTTTTTGGTACCAGAGATTGAACCCAAGAGTGCTTAACCACTGAGCCACATCCCCAGACATTTTTTTTTTATGTTTTGAGATAGGGTCTAAGTTGCTTAGGGCCTAAGTTGCTGAGGCTTTGAACTTGTGATCCTCCTGCCTCAGCCTCCCAAGTTCCTGGGATTATAGGCATGCACCACCATGCCCAGCTTGACCAACTTAGTCTTAAACACCTGGCAGGAGAGTATTAACCAAAACAGAGTCACACAGTTTTGTTTTTTTTTTTTTTTCTTTTTTTCTTTGTACTGGGGATTGAACCCAGGGTGCTTTATCACTTAGCTATATCCCTACCACCACCACCCCTTTTTTTTGAGACTCAGTCTCGCTAAATTGCTGAGTCTGGTCTCAAACTTATGATCTTCCTGCCTCAGCCTCCCTGGTCACTGGAATTACAGGCAAGGACCACCATGCCCAGTCATACATAGACATTTAAAAGAAAAAAGACAGTGGCTCTTTTAATATAACTTGAGATGTACACTTATGTCAGTTCTCCCACAAGTAAGTAAAACTGGGAGGTTATAAAGATAGTGTTACAAGACACTACCAGAGTCAAAAGTTTGTTCTAAATAAATTTGACACCTACAAATTTTCCTAATCTCCTACATAAGTAAACTCAATTTGTTTTTCTTTTTATATAAATATTTTTAGTTGTCAATGGATCTTTATTTATTTATATTTGGTGCTGAGAATCAAACCTAGTACCTCACACATGCTAGGCAAGCGCTGTACTACTGATCTATGACCACAGCAATTTGGTTTTCATTGGTATGATTATTCCTGATATCTATCCCTCATATTGGTCTAAAAGATATAATGTGACACATAAAAGTCCTAATTGACTTTACCAAGAGAGTCCTAAGTAACACAGCCAAAGGGATCCTTCTCCCAACACAAAAGTAATGACTATAAAAAAGCTATTTTATATAAATCTGATGACGTTCCACAGCTCAAGGGAAACCTGTGGCATTTAAAAAACTAAATGTTGTGTATGTTTTTAACAACTCTGCTGATGTGTCTAAAGCCTCAAATGGCCTCCACTCACAGATAAATGACATGTCAGACCATACTTTAAACTCTAATAAGTTACAATCTTTGTGTTCTTTACAGACTGGCTGATAACACTCATTATTTTTGTGCCAATAATTTACAAGAATAATACTTTTCTGTATTGTTTATTATTGTCCTAGCACGATCCATGCCCTATAATATGCCTTTTCCCAGTCACCTATCAACCACCATCATATATCTCTGGACTGCCCTGATGGGCAAGATACCCACAGAACCATTAAGCTACAGATGGTCATGGAAATACCATCCTCCATGAAGCTTCCTCCTAACTTCTACCAAGTCCCTTCATTTTTTTTTTTAAATATTTTTTTAGTTGCAGATGGACACAACATCTTTATTTTATTTATTTTTATGTGGTGCTGAGGATCAAACCCAGTGCTCCACACATGCAAGGCAAGCGCTCTACCACTGAACCACAATCCCAGCCCCTACCAAGGCCCTTTAAATAAAGTACCTCCCTTAGAGGTCCTAACTGACACAGCCAACCCCCCTTAACATCACGAAGCAGCCCAAGTGGTCATCATCCATTTTCCCCTGATGGCAGTTAGAGGTACTTCATTAGAGGCGGTAATATGACAGAAAGACAGACCAGCCTAGGTAGCCAGGAAAGGATCTGGAGGAAAAAGAGAGAATTGGGAAATCAAAATTTCTGATCCCATCTATTTCTAGCCACAAGCACAGGTCCTTAAAAACCCCCAGACATGAACAACCCCAAGAGGTACTTCCTCTTGGGCTAACAAGAGGCTTCGAAATCACTTTTCTCCACAAATAAGTTGGTTGGCCCCCTTTCTGAATCCTATATCCTACCAATCATCTATAGATCAAGCCCATAAAACCCCCTAGACAACAGAAACCATGGCATCCCTCTCTTGGGACCCCCTCCCTCTTCAGGAGCTCTACTTTCTTTCTGTTACTCCAATAAATACTATTACTTTGCTTTCAAATAAATAACTAAAAGAATTAATAAGTGATTGTTAGACACAAGTTAGCAAACCATGGTCTGGGGTTTGTTTTGCATGGCAGGTCAATTAGAAAAGGTTTTAAC
>PVHX01015146.1:37560-48050 GCA_004024805.1 Geosciurus inauris
AAAAAAAAAAAAAAAGAGATTGAAGAGAATAGACACCCAAATACAATAAAGATCAAGGACTTAGCTAGAAGACATTATTGGGACAATTTAGGACAAATATAAATAAAATGAATGGCAAATTAAATAATGATTTAAATTTTCTTCTTTTTGGATAATTTTCCTGTTTTCATGAAAAAGAAATTCACTTTTTACGAAAACCACATTAGTATATTTAGGAGTAAAGAAGTATCTTGTCTCCTCTCAAAAGTTCAGGAGGACTAAGGGTATTGCTCAGCAGAAGAGGGGTTGCCTGGCACGCTCAAGGACCCAAGTTAAACTCCAGCACCACGGGGAAGAAAACAAAAAAATTTAGGGCTATGGAAATGATGGATAAAGGGATAAACTAAATGTGGTAAAAATATAAAGGGCTGGGAATATAGTTCATTTGTAAAGCACCCTTGGGTTCAATACCAGCACAAAAAAAAAGACTTAAGAAACTTACCTAATTAATAACATGGATAGATCCAAGATCCAAACCCAGGTTGATAAGGAATCAAAAGAGCTCTCTTTTAGCATGCAACTTGGATAGATCAACTCAGAATACCCCTACCTCTAAACATTTGGAAGTCGGAATATAAGGACTGAAGATGTAACTCAGTAGTTGAGAGCTTGTCTAGCATGCATGAAGCCCTGGGTTCAATCCTCAGGAACACACACACAGGGGGTAACTAACATCTTAGAGAAAAAAACATCATTTTGCCAGGCTTGGTGGCACATGCCCATAATCCCCACAACTCAGGAGGTTGAGGCAGGAGGATCAAGTCCAGCCTCAGCAACTTAGCAAGGCCCTAAGTAATTTAAACAGAACCTGTCTCAAAATAAAAAATAAAAAGGGCTGAGGATGTAGTTCAGTAGTAAAGTGCCCCTGAGTTCAATCTGAGACCCAAAAAAAAAAAAAAATTATTTTGTTTCCAATTTAATGTTACTTCCTTAGAAAATATTTCCCAAATGTATAATGTATAAAGAAAAGACGAAGCCAGGCACGGTGGCTCAAGCCTGTAATCCTAGCACTTAGGGAGGCTGAGACAGGAGAATCGTGAGTTCAAAGCCAGCCTCAGCAACGGCGAGGCGCTAAGCAACTCAGTGAGACCCTGTCTCTACATAAAACACAAAATAGGGCTGGGGATGTGGCTCAGTGGTCGAGTATCCCTGAGTTCAATCCCCAGTACCACACAAAAAAAAAGACGAACAATTTTTCATTCTTTCCTTTCTCTGTGTGTGTGTGTGTGTCTGTGTGTGTGTGTGTGTGTGTGTGTGTGAGAGAGAGAGAGAGAGAGAGAGAGAGAGAATATATGTGTGTGTGTTTGTGTGTGTGCTAGGGATTGAACCCAGGGACTTCTGCATGCCAGAACAAATCAGTCAATAGCCAAGGATATAGACTGGTGGCAAAGTGATTGTTTAATCACCAATATGTGTGTGTGTGTGTGTGTGTAAATAAATGATAAATAGAAAATCCTTTGTGAGGAAGGGAATACTCCTCCTCCTCTAATTTGGAGACTAATTCTTTGTAAATCAGCCCAAAGACTTTGCTTTGGAGGCAAGGAAGGGAGTACAGTTTACATTCCCAACATTTCATGTGGCTCTCCTTCAAAATCTCACTTTTAATTTTTAACCATTTGCTAAATAAAAAATTTTTTTTTAAAATAAAAACAATCATTTTACTAGCAGGGCTGTACCTATAATTACTCCTAACTTCTATTTCTTCTTTGATAAGAGATCATTCACAAAACAAAATTTTCTTAAGAACTATAAAAGGGATTGGGGCTGTAGCTCTGTGACAGAGCACTTGCCTAGAATGCGTGAGGTACTGGGTTCATTCCCTAGCACCACATAAAAATAAATAAAATAAAGGCGTGCTGTCCATATATAAGTACAAAAAAAATTTTTTTTTAAAAGAATTATAAAGGGGCTGGGGTTATGGCGCAGTGGTAGCGTGCTCGCCTAGCACGCGTGAGGCACTGGGTTCGATCCTTAGCACCACATAAAAATAAAATAAAGATATTCTGTCCACCTACAACTAAAAAATAAATATTAAAAAAATAAAAAAAATAAAAAAAATAAAAGAATTATAAAAAGGGGCTGGGATTGTAGCTCAGTGGTAGAGCGCTTGCCTCGCATGCGTGAGGCCCTGGGTTCGATCCTCGGCACCACATACAAAGCAGTAAAATAAAGACATTGTGTCCATCTATAACTAAAAAATATTTTAAAAAAATAAAAATAAAATAAAAAAATTATAAAAAGAGGGCTGGGATTGTGGCGCAGTGGTAGCATGCTCTCCTAGCATGCGTGAGGCACTGGGTTCGATCCTCAGCACCACATAAAAATAAAATAAAGATATTCTGTCCATGTACAACTAAAAAAATAAATAAATATTTTTTTAAAAAAAGAATTATAAAAAGAGGGTATAGCCCTCAAAGTTTTTCAACAATGGACAGTCTTTTTTTTTTTTTTTTTTTAACTGGGGATTGAACTCAGTGGTACTTGACCACTGAGCCACATCCCCAGCCCTATTTTGTGTTTTATGTAGAGACAGGGTCTCACTGAGTTGCTTAGCCTCTCGCCATTGCTGAGGCTGGCTTTGAACTCGTGATACTCCTGTCTCAGCCTCCCTAAGTGCTGGGATTACAGGCGTGCGCCACTACACCCAGCTTGGACAGTCTTTCTTGATCAGTTTGTGAATAAACATCAGAGCTATGTGTAGTAGTAAACAGGCCTATAATCCCAGCAATTTGGGAGGCTGAAGCAGCAAATTTAAGGCTTAGTAATTTAGCAAAAAACCTGTCTCAAAATTTAAAAAAGCCAGGCAAGTAGCATAATGGCAGGGCACCCATGGGTTCCATCTGTAATACTGCAAAAGAAAAAAAAAAAAAAACAAACAAAAAAAAAGCACTTGTAAGTAACTATCAAGGTACAGTCAAATCATCAATTTGAAGTTAAAATGGACCAGATTAGGTTTATTTACTCACTTGCATAATGCCTCTGAAATGAGTCTTGCCAATCTACTCAATAAAAAATAGAATGTTAAATGTACCAGGTACTATGCTTAGCACTTTACTTGAATTAGCTCACTTCATTTAAAATTAAGGACTAGAGGTATAGTTCAGTGTTGGAGTAATTGCCTAGCATAGGAAAGGCCTTGAGTTTCATCCCCAGCACCATCAAATAATTAAAAGAAGAAAAAAAAAAAAGGAATGAAGGAAGAAAAAGGCAAGAAACTGACTCAGCAACAGGTAGCTGGAATACAGGATTAATCAGTTCTGATTGAACAGCATCTAATTGTACCTGATTTTTCCTATTATTTACTATCTGCTTTTTAAACACAAGGTCTAAAATCCTGAGGTTTCCTACAAAGGAAAACATTGAATCATGCATTCTCTCTTAATTGTAAATGAAACAAAAGTTACACAAAAACGTACCTGTACCACTTGTTTCTGTGGTTGTGTTGCTTGTGTTGTTGAAATCTGTGTTTTTTCCCGAGCACCTCGGCAACGGTCATTGCTCACTGAAGTCATCATGTACAGTATATACAAAATAGCGTATGTACAAAATAGAAAATCTGCAAGAAAGTAAGAAATCATGCAAGTCATGGTAAAAGGCAAACATAAATCAGAAGAAAAGAAGATATATAAAAGTTCTCTGGAATACAAATTTTCAAGAAATAGCACTTTGATATCCTAGATTTTGCTTGTAGCAAATTGGAAGACAGTGTGACAAGAACTGAACAAGAATCTTAGCAATGCTAAATAAAAATCTCAAGGACAACTAATTTTAACCAGTAACCATTTTACCGGTATATGTAGCTACTACTACTTGTAGTAACTACAAGACTTTAACCAGAAAAAAAAACAAAATTCAAAATATGATCTCAAGAAACAAAATTAAGTGTAGGGATATCAGTCAGCAACAGACTCCTTGCCTAATTATGAACCATAACATTCCAAAGAGACAAAAAACAATTGTGCAAACCAGGCAAAGTGGCACACACCTGTAATCCTAGTGACTGGGGAGGCTGAGGTAGGAGGATTTCAAGTTCTAGGCCAGCCTCTGCAATCTAACAAGACTCTGTCTCAAAACAGAAAACAAGCCGGGCACGGTGGCTCAAGCCTGTAATCCCAGAACTTAAGGAGGCTGAGACAGGAGGATTGCAAGTTCAAAGCCAGCCTCAGCAACAGCAAGGTGCTAAGCAACTCAGTGAGACCCTGTCTCTACATAAAACACAAAATAGGGCTGGGGATGTGGCTCAGTGGTCGAGTGCCCCTGAGTTCAATCCCCAGTACCAAAAAAAAAAAAAAACAGAAAACAAAAAAGGGCTGGGAATATGGCTCAGTGGTAAAGCACTGGGTTTAATCCTCAGTACCAAAAAATAAAATAAAACAATCGTGCATAAATTCTCTTTCATTTATTTAACAATTATTTACTGAATAGCCATTAAGTGCCAAGCACATTTATTTTGGAAGGTACTGGAGATTGAACACAGGGCACTTTACCACTGAGCTACAGTTCCAGTCTTTTTTTTTTTTTAAATATATTTTTTTTAGTTGTTGATGGATACAATGTCTTTTTTTTTTTTTTTTTGTGGTACTGGCGATTGAACTCAGGGGTACTCGACCACTGAGCCACATTCCCAGCCCTATTTTGTGTTTTATGTAGAGACAGGGTCTCACTGAGTTGCTTAGCACCTCGCCATTTCTGAGGCTGGCTTTGAACTCGCGATTCTCCTGTTTCAGCCTCCCTAAGTGCTGGGATTACAGGCTTGAGCCACTGCGCCCAGCTGACAAAATGTCTTTATTTTATTGCTTTGTATGTGGTGCTGATGATCGAACCCAGGGCCTCACGCATGCGAGGCAAGAGCTCTACCACTGAGCTACAATCCCAGCGCCCCCAGTCTTATTTTGAGACAGGGTCTCATAAATTGCTGAGGCTAGCCTCCAATTTGCAGTCCTCCTGTCTCAGCCTTATAGATTGCTGGGATTGTAGGCATGCACCACCATACCCAGTAAAAATTAATATACTTTGGGGGAAAAAACCCATAATTTTCACAAGTACCTATTTCACCTTTTAGAAGGGCTACCAACAACTTTTTGTTTTTACTTTTAAAAACAGGGGCAAGATTTCAAAAATTAATGACATTTTTTTCTTAACTAGGTGATAATACATGGGTCTTTGTTTTCTTCTTCATATACTTCGATTTTATAAATATCATACATCATTGATCACACACTTCTTTCATATTATAAAATCTAAAACCAAAATACATATTATAATCAGTATCAAAATAAAATATTCTACTCAATAGTAAAATTTTAAAGCAATACATACTTGGAAAAACTATACCTTTAAAAAAAAAATCAGTTTGGGCAAGCCTGTAATCCCAGCTACCCCAAAAGCTGCCAGACTTCAGCATTTTAGTGAGACCTGCTTCAAAAACTAAAAGGGGAGCCAGAGGTAGGAGGATTGCAACTTCAAAGCCAGCCTCAGCAACTTAGTGAGGCCTTCAGAAACCCAGTGAGAGCCAGACGCGGTGGTGCAAGCCTGCAATTCCAATACTTAGGGAGGCTGAAACAGGAGAATTACGATTCAAAGCCAGCCTCAGCAATGGCGAGGCGCCAAGCAACTCAGTGAGACCCTGTCTCTACATAAAACACAAAATAGGGCTGGGGATGTAGCTCAGTGGTTGAGTACCCATGGGTTCAATCTCCAGTACCAAAAAAAAGAAAAGAAACCCAGTGAGACTTTGTCTCTAAATAAAATGTAAAAAAGGGCTGGGATAATGGCTTAGTGGTTAAACACCCCTGGGCTCAATCCCCAATATCAAAATAAATAAATAAATAAATGGGGGGCTGGGTGTGTGGCTTAATGGTAGAGCATCTGCCTAGCATGCTTGAGGCCCTGGGTTCAATCCCCAGAACCACAAAGAAACGAATTAATTAATTAATTGGGTGAGGAATGTAGCTCAGTAGTAAAGTGCCTCTGGGTTCAATCCCCAGTATTGAAAAAAGGGGAGGGGAAAAATTTACTTGGAAAATTTTGTGGGGAAAAAAGTTCATATACAAAATATCTATATAATTTCTTATCATAATAATCTAGAAGTAGCAGGGAGGATCGGAAGTTTGAGGCCAGCTCAGCAACTTAGTGAGATCCTGTCTCAATATAAAAAATAAAAAGAGCTAGGCACAGGGGCATACACTTGTGTGCCAGCAACTCACGATGCTGAAACAGGAAGATGGCAAATTTAAGGCCAGTCTCAGCAACTTAGCAAGGACCTAAGCAATTCAATGAGACCTTGTCTCAAAAAAAAAAAAAAAAAAAAGCAGGGGCAGGGGATTAGAGGCTAGAGATGTGGCTCAGTGGTTAAGGGCTCTTGATCTCAATCCTTGGTACCAAAAAATAACCTAGAAGCATGTAATTCTAACAGGTTAGATCATTTAACAAGCCCTAATTCTCTATCACAAGCCCCTTTAAATATTCCAGAACAGACTACAGATTTTCCTAGGACTTTTTTAAAAATATTTTTATTAGTAATTGTTGAACTTTTAATTTATTTGTATGTAGTGCTGAAAATCAAACCCAGTACTTCATACATGCTAGGAAAGCTCTCTACCACTGAGCTACAATCCCATATTTCTTTTTAAATATCCTTTTATAGTTGTAGATGGACACAATACCTTCACTTCACCTATTTATTTTTATGTGGTGCTGAAGATTGCACCCAGTGCCTCACCTATGATAGGAAAGAACTCTATACCACTGAGCTACAGCTGCAGCCCCCCAACACACACACTTTTTTTTAAGATAGGAACTCAGGGGCTGGGGTTGTAGCTCAGTGGTAGAGAGCTTGCCTAGCACATTGAGGCACTGGATTCAATTCTCAGCACCACATACAAAAAAATAAAGTATAAAAAAAAAAGAGATAGGGGGCTGGGATTATGGCGCAGTGGTAGCGTGCTCGCCTAGCACGCATAAGGCACTGGGTTCGATCCTCAGCACCACATAAAAATAAAATAAAGATATTCTGTCACCTACAACTAAAAAATAAACATTTAAAAAAAAGAGAGAGAGATAGGGACTCAGAACTGCGGATATTAGCTCTATGGCAGAGCATTTGCCTATCCAAGGCTCTGGGTTCAATCCCCAGCACCTCAAAACTAAATAAATAAGACATAGTATCTCACTATTTTCCCCAAGCTGGCCTGGAACTCCTGGCTCAATGATCAATTTAACTCAAGCAGGACTACAGGTGCACTGTGTCTAGCACTCCAAAAATGTGTGGTGCTGGGGACTGAACCTGTACATGCTCAGGAAGCATTCTACCACTAAGGCACATCCACAGGCCCTGTAAATTATTTTCCTTTGGATTCTTCAATACTTACATGCAATTTATATTTACCCAATCTATTTCTTCTTTGGCTTGCCTTCCTAATCCTAATATTTTCTTAACCTTAAAAAATAAAAAAATAGGGCTGCGGTTGAAGCTCAGAGGTAGAGCACTTGCCTTGCCTGTGCAGGGCACCGAGTTTGATCCTCAGCACTACATAAAAATAAAGGCATTGTGTCCATGTACAACAACAACAAAAACTGTTAAATGCTGTTTTTGTAAAGTATTTTTTAGATGTTGATGGACCTTTATTTTGTTCATTTATTTATATGCAGTTCTGAGAATTGAACCAGTGTCTCATACATGCTAGGCAAGCATGCTACCACTAAGCCACAACCTCAGTCCTAAAAGATTTTTTTTAAATAAAAATGCTGCAGAAAACCTAAAATATATATGTATACATTCCTAACCTTAACATTGTGAACACAACTAGATATTTATTTTGTTTCTCTCAATCAGCAGATGCCAACATAAGAGGAATTTGAGGGCTGAGGTTGTGGCTCAATAGTGGAGTGCTAGTCTCGCACTTGTGAGGTGCTGGGTTCAATCCTTAGCACCACATAAAGGTAAATAAAATGACTTATTGTGTCCAACTACAACTAAAAAAAATTTTTTTTTAAAGAGGAATTTGATAAACTTAATGAAACGACATATACTCGCAAGGCCCTGGGTTCAATTTCTAGCACACACACACAAAAAAAAATTGTATTCGTTGTCCTGATATTTATTTATTTTGTCAATAACTCTTCTGGTAACTAGATTGCTAGAATGACATAGAAATAAAGGCCAAAGGCATACTATTACATTGTCTTTCACCTTATAATACCAATTCACATAATAGACAAGTAACTACACCAGCACAGTAGCACATGTCTATAATAGCAGCAGCTTGTGAGACTGAGGCAGGAGGATCGTGAGTTCAAAGTCAGCCTTAGAAAAAGCAAGGTGCTAAGCAACTCAGAGAGACCCTGTCTCTTAAAATACAAAATAGGGCTAGGGATGTGGCTCAGTGGTCGAGTGCCCCTGAGTTCAATCCCTAGTACCTGCCCCACCCCCAGAAAAAAAACAATTAACTAGACTATCTCGCATGCTCAAAAGTCTAGTTTAAAACATTTTACTATGAGCCGGGCGCGGTGGCTCAAGCCTGTAATCCCAGCACTTAGGGAGGCTGAGACAGGAGAATTGCGAGTTCAAAGCCAGCCTCAGCAATGGCATGGCGCTAAGCAACTCAGTGAGACCCTGTCTCTACATAAAACACAAAATAGGGCTGGGGATGTGGCTCAGTGGTCAAGCACCCCTGAGTTCAATCCCCAGTACCAAAAAAAAAAACCAAAAAAACATTTTACTATGGTCTGGGGTTGTGGCTCAGTGATAAGAACACTTACCTAGCATGTGTGAGGCACTGGGTTCGATTCTCAGCACCACATATAAATAAAAAAAATATAAAGGTCCATCAACAACTAAAAATACTAAAAAAAAAAATCTTTAAAAAAAAACTTTTACAGCCGGGCGCGGTGGCTCAAGCCTGTAATCCCAGCACTTAGGGAGGCTGAGACAGGAGAATCGTGAGTTCAAAGCCAGCCTCAGCAACGGCGAGGCGCTAAGCAACTCAGTGAGACCCTTCTCTACATAAAACACAAAATAGGGCTGGGGATGTGGCTCAGTGGTTGAGTGCCCCTGAGTTCAATCCCCAGTACCAAAAAAAATAAAAAATAAAAAAAAACTTTTACTATACTTGCAACTGCCTTTCATTCTGTATGTATTTATACTTTGCATCCTATTTTGAGTTTTAACAACTTTAAGATTTTGTTGGTTTGTATTTAGTATTTTGGTTGTATTATATGGAAGAAAGTCAATTATTGTGACATGATTATATTATTTTTAGACCTTTTCTGGGTTTAGAGTTCTCAGGAATATATTTGCATTTATTTATTATAAACAAGTACTTTCTTTTCTTTTTTTTTTTTGTGGTGCTGGGAATTGAACCCAGGGTCTTGTGCATGCGAGGCAAGCACTCTACCAACTGAGCTATATCCCCAGCCCCAACAAATACTTTTTTAAAATCACCTTCAGCACTGACACCCTGTAAATCAATCTTTGTGTGTGTGTGTGTGTGTGTGTGTGGTGCTAGGGATTGAACCCAGGGCCTTGTGTATACTATGCAAGCACTCTAACAACTGAGCTATAACCCCAGTCCCAAATCTATCTTAATTATTATAAAATTAAGCATGCAAGTCAGGCACAGTAGTACCTGCCTGTATTCCCAGCAACTTAGAAGGCTAAGGAGGATCCCAAGTGTGAGGCCAGCCTCAGTAACTAAGCAAGACCTTATCTCAAAATAAAAAGGGCCAGGGGCTGGGGCTGTAGCTCAGTGGTAGAGCACTTGCGTAGCATGTGTGAGGCACTGAGTTCAATCCTCAGCACCACATATAAATAATAAATGAATAAAATAAAGATCCATCAACAACTAAAAAAAATTTAAAAATAAAATAAAATAAAAAGGGCTAGGATGTAGCTCAGTGGTGGATTTTCCCTGTATTCAATCCCCAGTACTGCAAATTAATTAATTAATTCAGTCAAATTAAAGCAAGCATTCACTCCATACCTACCAGTTTGAGTGCTCCTCTTAGGATAAAACATTTAAATGGGAAAAAAAAAAAAAACAATTGTTTGCTTATAGATTCCAAACAGTTCTATTCATTGAAATGATTCTTTTCAACACTCATGCTTTGTGCTATTTATTCATCAGTACTCCATTTATGAAAATAACCTAAATACACTACAGATAACAAAATGTGGATTCCTCCTTACAGGAGTGCCATCTGCTGATAAAAATCTGCATGTACAAAAGGAATATACTAGCCGGGCGCAGTGGCACAAGCCTGTAATCCCAGCACTTAGGGAGGCTGAGACAGAAGAATCACGAGTTCAAAGCCAGTCTCAGCAATAGTGAGGAACTAAGCAACTCAGTGAGACACTATCTCTAAATGAAACACAGAAGAGCGCTAGGGATGTGGCTCAGTAATGGAGTACCCTTGAGTTCAATCCCTGCTACCAAAAAAAAAAAAAAAAGGAA
>PVHX01015147.1:0-47861 GCA_004024805.1 Geosciurus inauris
TAAATTGTAATTTTTAAAAATGAATGATCTCTTGTTTAATTAAACTTGTTATTATATTTATAATTCTTATATTTATTTTAGCTCTGATATTAATTTTCTCTCCTAATTTTGGGGATTTTTCTTCATTTTAATATGAAGAGTTTTTTTCTTTCTCCAACTTAGCCCAGTTTCAGAATTTTAATTTGTCCTTTTCTAACATAAGTATTGGAGGCCACACATTATTCATTTTTCATATTAGTTCTTTTTAGTTATACTTCACATTAGAATCCTTTTTGACATAATTATATAAGCATGGAATGTATCTTGTTCTAAGTCAGATCCAGTTCCTATACTTCCCCTTCCCCCTCCCTCCCCCCTGTTTGTTTTCCTCAATTGTTCTTTCTGCCATTTTCCCATAGTTAGATATTTTTAAATTAATTTCTTGTGGATGTCCATGAGGGCGAGAATCACTGTGGTGTTTTCATATATGTGCATACCTTGCATTTTTCTTTCTTCTTTTTTTGGTACTGGGGATTTAACTCAAGGGCACTCAACCACTGAGCCACATCCCAAGCCCTATTTTGTGTTTTATTTAGAGACAAGGTCTCACTGAGTTGCTTAGCGCCTCACTATTGCTGAGGCTGGCTTTGAACTTGCGATTCTCCTGTCTCAGCCTCCCAAAGTGCTAGGATTACAGGCGTGCACCCCCGGGCCTGGCTCCATGAATTATTCTTGAAGCACTGCATTTAGGATATTCCCCTATTCTGATATATGTTTACATAACTCTTCAGCTCTAGTATTTTAAAATTTCAATATAATTTTTCTTCACACCAGAGTTATCCAGAATGCTTTTAAATTTAAAATGTTTTGTATCATAAACTTCATTGTATAAAAAAGTACCTTTAAGCTACCTCTTCATTGAAATTTGTTGAAACTTTTTTATTGTCCAATATATACAGTTTTATAAATAGTCTGTCTTCTTGAGAACACTATATACTTTCAAATTATTAGATGTAGAATTCTCTGTATGTCCAACAGATCAATTATTTTTTTAAATCGACTGTTCAAATATTCTGTTTCTTTGTTGGCTTTCTTTTTTGACATAATAATTAAGATTCTTAAATCCATAATTATTAGCAATTGTCTGTTTCTCATAATCCCATCAATTTGGCTCATATATTTGAAATACATCTTTGTCTTCCCAGCTATTGATTCTTCATATGGAAATCTCCTTCTCTGTACCTCTAATTATTTTTTAAATGAAAAGAATAATTTTTCCTAAGAATAATTTTGTACAGTAAAGAATTTGGTCTTGTCCAAGAGATCTCACCTTTGTCGTCAGCTCCCTTGAGGTAATCTCGAATCCTTGGAATGCTGCTACTGATAAGAGTTCATTCATAACACCACCTCATAGTTTGTAGTAATGAAATAAATCATGATATGTTCTTTGGACCATGTGCTACATCTCCAAGGAGCACAGGGCTGATGATTCAATTCAAGCATTTAAATCATCCACCAATCATGCCTACAAAATCAAGTCCCAATAAAAACTGGACACCAAGTCTAGGATTAGCTTCCTGAATTGGCAATTTTCTGTGTATGTTATCACACATGCATGCTGCGGGGTGATTTGTCTTGAAGACAATGGAAGCTTTGTATTTGGAAGTCTCCTGTATCTCTCTGAGTCTCCTTCCTTGGATGAATTCAATGTATTCTTCTTCCGTGATAAACTAGGAGTGTAGTAATATAATAATGAGTATATAATAAATAGCCCACAGTGATTTCTGTGAGTTCTAGCAACTTAAGAAAATCAAGCATGATTTTGGGAATCTTCAAAACTTGCTGATGGTCTTTAGAAGTATTGAGCGGCCATGGCAGGCTAGAGGACTGTGCCTTCAATTATTGTAGCTTGGCCAACTCTAAGTAAATATCTATACCAATTTTATTTCAGGTGGCAATTTCTTCATATCTGTTTTCCATTTTTTAAAATTTATCTTTATACTCTAGTCAAGTCTTTTTCAAATAACACTAAATTTTACATATATAATCTAATCTGAAAATAGCTGCTTATTTTATCTGTGTAGTATGATAATCTATATATTTGGATTTGTTGCAACAACTTAAAAATATCTACTATACCTTATTTTTGTGTATTTTCCTTTTGTCTTTTAATAAGTATTTTTCCTTTTAAAACTGTCATTTTTGCATTTATTCATTTGTTTATTGGTTCTTTTTAGTTATACTTGACAGTAGAATCCATTTGGATATAATTATATGGGCAAGGAATATATCTTATTCTAGTTAGGACTCTATTGTTGTGTATATACAGGATGGTAGGATTCACTATGATATTTTCATGTATGTACATATGAAAATTATGTCAGAATCATTCCAATGTATTTTCTTTGCCTAGTCCCCCTCCCTTCCCTCAATTCCCCATTGTCTAACCTACTAAACTTCTATTCTTCCCCTCCTGACCCCTTATTGTGAGATAGCTTCCATATATCAGAGAAAACATTCTACCTTTGGCTTTTTATTTTGCTTTATTCTCTGTACTGGTTTGGAGTTTATATACTTGTTTTAATTATCATTTAATTTACCTGAAATCCTGTCATGCACATTTATTGGCATAAATTTATTTATATATATTCCCAATTACTCTTCTAATGATAGTAGGAACATTAAATATTTATAATTAATATAATTATTTATAATGATTTATAATTAATATTCCTATTATTGATAACTTTTACTGATCATTAATGATTTCAGTCCTGACCTTGTAATTTATAAATTTTCATTTGTTTTTCTGTTCAAATATAGCTTAATTATGTTGTTTTTTTCTCAAAGAACCATGTTTTTTTTTAATATTTTTTTAGTTGTAGATGGACATAATGTCTTTATTTTATTGCTTTGTATGTGGTGCTGAGGATCTAACCCAGGGCCTCACGCATGTGAGGCAAGCGCTCCACTGCTGAGCTACAATCCCAGCCCAAGAACCATGTTTTTGATTCATTGACTTTTGTCTATTCTTTCAATTGTTTTCTGATCTTATCTCTATTGTTTCCTTTGTCCTGCTTACCTTTGGTTTGATTTGTTCTTTTCTTACTAATATTTTAAGATGGTAGCTTAGGTCATTAATTTGAGACTTTTCTTCTAATATCAGCATGTAATGCTATAAATATCCCCCCAAAACATTTTATCATATTCCACAAGTTTTAATATGTTGTATTTTAATTTTAAAAGAATTTCATAACTGACATTGTTAATTTTTTCTTGATTCACAGGTTAAGAATAAATTGTTTTCAAACTGATATCACAGTTTTTTTTTAATTCTACGATCAATGATATTTTATAATTTCACTCTTTTAGACCACTTAAGAATTAAAAAATATAGTTTGCTTTCATTTATTATTTTCTTCAAGGTCTTCCTTTCCTTAGATGGATGAATTTCTGGTCTACATTATTTTTCTACTCCTTGAGGAATTTCTGTTAACACTTCTTGCAGGGCATGCCTGCTGGCAATGAATCACCTTAATTCTGGTTTGTTTGAAAAAGTCTTTATTGTTCTTATAACTTTGAAGGACATTTTAAATGAATATAGAATTGTAGATTTTTTAAAAAATATTTTCAACAGTTTCAGTATTTCACTCTTTTGTTTACATGGTTTCTGATAAGAAGTCTACTGTATTTCTTGTTTTTCTTTTTTCTTTCTTTCTTTTTGTTTTTGTTTTTTTTTTTTTGGTACCAGGGATTGAACTTAGGGGTACTCAACCACTGAGCCACATCCCTACTCCTATTTTGTGTTTTATATATAGACAGGGTCTCACTGAGTTGCTTAGTGCTCGCCATTGCTGAGGCTGGCTTTGAACTCTGGATTCTCCTATCTCAGCCTCCCAAAGTGTTGGGATTACAAGCATGAGCCCCTGTGCCTGGCTTAAGTCTTGCTTTTCTATAGAAAAGATTCCCTCGTCCTGGTTTCTTTCAAAATTTTCACTGTCTTAGTTTTGGTTTATCCTACATGTAAATTTTTGGTTTATCCTGTTAATACTGAATATCCTGAATCTGTGGTCTGGAGAATTCTAAACAATTATTATTTCAAACATTTCTTCTGCTCCATTCTTTCTCCTTTTGGTATTATAATGATGAATATTTTACGTTTTTTGAAATTGTTCCACAGTTCTGTAATGTTCTGTTGTGGTGGTGGTATGTGTTTGTTTTTTCTTTCTCCCTCTATTTTTTTTTTTTGCATTTGTATGAGTTTCTAAGTTTGCTATAGCAAATTACCACAAACTAGTGGCTTAAAACAACATAAAATTATTTGCTCACAGTTATGGAGGCCAGAAGTCCAAAGCCAAGGTGTCAGCAAGGCAGTGTTTTCTACTAAGGCACTGGGGAAGAAGCCTTCCTTTCTCTCCTAGACTGCAGGGGCTACTTCCTCTTGTCTTGTTCATTCATTACCCTAATCTCTGCCTGTGTTCACCTCCCCTTTTCTCTGTGTTTCTGTTCTCAAATCTCCTGCCCTTTTCTTGTCAGGGGAAAATAAAGGGGAACCCTAAATCTAAGATAATCTCAACCTGTGGTTTTAGTTTAAACTCCGGCAAAGACAAGTTCCAGGAAGTAGGACTTGGATATATCTTCTGAGGGACCACTATTCAACCCATGATAGCATTCAGTTTGGGAGGTTTTTATTCATTTCTAAGTTCACTGATTCTTTCTTCGGCTGTGTTCAGCTTACAGTTGAACTCATCAAAGGCATTCTTCCTTTCTGCATTTTGATTTCCAATATTTTGTTTTGATTTTTTTTTGTTAGCATTTCTAGCTCTCTGATTATATTACCATTTATTATATTACTATTTGTTCTTTTGTATTATCTACTTTCTCATTTTGCTCTTAACAAATTGACATATTATCTAACATATTAATTGTAATTACTTAAAATTCTTAACTAATAACTCTAAAATCTGCATCATATCTGACTCCGATTCTATTTGCCTTTAGTATACCTTGTAGGCTTTTCTGTTGTTGAAAGCCAGACCTGCTGTTCCATGTAACTGGGACTGAAGTAAGTGGACATTTATTATGAGGTTTTATTTTAATCTGATTATAAAATGTACTGTTTAACATTTCCTGTGGCTGTCGGTGTCACATGCTTCAAATTTTCTGGGATCCTTGTTTGTATCTCCCTCATTGTCTTTGGGCTTCCCTAGGTGCTCCTCCTCATGTATAGTCCCTATCTTGCAGTTCTTTCAACTGCAATCCATTGTTATATTGGAGTTCTGTTGGTGTGGCAGTATGGTTTTGGGGAAGGGGAGAATTGTATCATTTTACGAGGAAATATGTGTTTCAGTGTGCCTTGGCTGCTATCTCAGATTCCTCCTTTATTTTCATGTGAGGCAATAAAACCAGGGGGAGCTAGATTTGCACATTTGCCTCTTTTCCCCTCACCCCTCTACCAGGTGGTGAAGGCTCTGGTGAGTTCATTCTCTAGTAGTAGAATTTTGTTAAGGAGAAGGTTCTGGGCATATTTCTCTGTGGTTATTTCACTCCCTACTATCAGAGCCACCTACTCTCATCTCTTGACTATAACAAACTGGTGAGTAAAACCCAAAACGGTGAGGGTAAAGCCACAAAATCATGAGCATTTTCCTAAGACTCTGGCTTCTAGGGATTTCTCATTCTCAAGGTAATTTACACAATATCCAGCTAGTCATGCAAATACCATTTCAACATTTTCTTAATCCGTTTTATGGCTTTAGTAACTTTGCAAATTAAACAGAGCTCAGATTCAGCTCTCTGGATTTGCCTCTTTTTCCAGATTTGGAGTTTGTGATTTTCACTGCAACGTTAGTTAGAAGTATTGAGCAGCCACGGCAGGCTGGAGGATGTTTCACTGTAACATTGGATACTGATATTATGGGTCTCAGAAACTTTGATGGTTCTCTATTAGTTTAGCTTTTTCTTGTAAGGACAGGAGTAATGATTTCAAAACATTTTGTACATCAGAGCTTAATCACAAATTTTTTTCGTTATCTTTTAAATATGTGGATACTCATTGTCTGGATCTGAATATAGTCTATTTGTTGTGAACATATCTCTGGGTTCATTTGAAAACAAATATGTATTTTGGTGCTTTTGGTGAAGTTCTGTAATTGGCATTTATAGCCAAGTAGGTCATGTTGGCTGATAATGCCATATGGGTCTTCCATAGCCTTAATTTATTTGTCTGCATGTTTTTAATTAGTGAGATAAATCCACTGTAACTGTGAATTTAAAGTGGCCATATTGCCATTTGTTTTCTATATACTACATTTTTTGTTTCTTAATTTTTGTTTTTTCCTACTATCAATTACATTAATTGATGTTTTCCATGATAGATTTTGATCAGTCTTGGCTAATTAGTTGTAATTTTTACAGCATGTTTTTAACTCATTTCAGTCTACTTTTACAAATAATATTTCACTTATAATGTAAAAACTCTTTAGAGGTATACTTTCATTTCCTATATCCTTTGTCCTGTTTTTTCAAACATTTCACTTCTACATATACTACAAACTCCATAACATTTTGTTCTTATTTTTGCTTTAAGTAGTTTATTTTTTAAAGAAATGAAAATAAGACAGAGAAAATATTCATTTTTACTTTATCTCTCACTCATTATTCTTCATTTCTTTGTGCAAATTCAAAGTTTCATCTGTTTTTATACTCTTCTGCCTAAAGAATGTCCTTTAACATTTTTTCAGTAGATCTGGTGACAATACAATTCTTTTTTTTTTAAAGGTTTAAAAAAATTTTTTTTAAGTTGTAGATGGACACAACATCTTTATTTTTATGTGGTGCTGAGGATTGAACCCAGTGCCTCATGCTTGCAAGGCAAGCGCTCTACCACTGAGCTACAATCCCAGCCCAACAATACAATTCTTTTATCTTTTGTTTACTTAAAAAGAATTTTTATTTTACCATCATCTCATCATTGAAAGAAGTTTTCTTTTTTTCCTTCTTTTTTTTTGTATTGATTTCTGGTTAGTCAAGCATTTTTTTCTCACTTATATCATTTCTTATGAAAAATGTATTTCAATTTTTTAATTTATTCTTCTGAATGTGATACTATCACCTTTCCCCACCAACTATTCTCAAATTTTTTCTCTCTTTTTAACTTCCAGCCATTTGACTTCAATGTGTCTAGTTGTGGTTTTAAAATTTTAGTTCTGGTTGGAGTTCTCAGAGCTATTTTCATTTATGACTTGTTTTCTACAATATTGAAAAAATTTGGCCAGTATTTCTCCTCACATATATTTTTGCCATGTTTTTGCTTGTTCTTAAACTCCAGTGCCACATGCATTAGTCCATTTTACATTGTCTCACAGATTGCTCTTTCTTCTTGTATTTTTTTTTTAGTCTTTTTCTCACTTTGTGTTTCAGTTTAAATACTTCACATGGACTTTCCAAGCTCATACTTAAAGCATTGTATCCAATTTTCAAAATAACCTATTAAAGAGATTCTCTCTCTTTAAGATCACACTTTTATTTCTAACATTTCCATTTGACTTTCATTGTTATATAATTCTGCCTTGTTGCACATATTTCCACAAAGTTTTTTAGCATATTTAATTATAATTAGGATAGATTCCCTGCCTTTCATTTTGAATATTCCATTTATCTCTGAGTGTGGTTCTGTTGATTACTTTGTATTTTGACAAGTTTTCTTCTTCTTTTGCTTTTTTTTTTTTTTTTAAATCTCATACCTCTGATCAAATGCCAGGCTTTATTTACAGCAGAATAATAGAAATAGCAGTAAGTGCTGTTTATATTAAGTAAGTGGTAAGCTATTTGTCTATCAAAGTTTGAGTCCATCTGTTCAGCTTTCGATCTTGATTTGCATTTGTTGCTTCTGGTTTTGCCATAGTTACTTTTGGCCTAACAGGCTTCAAACTCTTGAAGGGGCAGTCTGCTGCTTCCTTGTGTTGGACAGTTTTCTCAGTATTCCTACTCCACCCTTAGCTTTCAGAAGGCCCTGCATACCTGTAAGTTGTAAAAGGGATCCTCATACTTTTGACCTTCTTACAGAAGAATTTATTGTTTGCTGTTCAACTCTTGTTTGTGGTAGAGACGAAGGGATTCTTAGTCCTCTAGGTCCAGCCTCTGTATTAGGCAGAGCCCGTGCACCCAGGCCATGGGAGCCAGTGGGGTTTCCTTGGCATTTCTACCACCAGGTCCATGGCATTCAAATCCTTCCCTGAATCTGTGGAAGTCTTGGGTAGTGCATAACTTCCTGCCTCTCTGCCAGCAGTTTTCTGTTTTGCACCTACATAGAATCAGGGAATGGAAACTTCCTCTTCCCTGAGGGAGCTGGTTTGTAACTTCTGCCCCTCCTCAGGAAGTGATAACTGCCTAGCCCCAGGGAGTGACATATTTTTTTGTCCTTCCTCCAAAAGCAGAGGGATTTGCTTTTACCTCACATTGGAAACAGTGAAATTTTGTCTGGGCTCTAGAGGTGGGAGGCTTTCTTATCCTCCCAATGCTAGTGTCCTAAGACTTTTGCTTTGTAAGCGGGCAGGGTCCATAGAAGGTTCATGCTTTCATGCTAATGTGCCACTGACAGTGTTTCCTCTTTCTTTTTCTTTGTCCTCAGTTTTTCTCTTGAGTATCCAGTGGATGCCCATGGAAATGAGTTTGTAAGTGAGTGTAAATTCTTCTTGTGTCTGGGGCTTCTAGTTATTCTACAGTGTCATGCCAATTCAGGATTGATCTTTAAGAAATTGATATTATCTATTTTTTCTTAGACACCTTTATTATAGCTCCCTCATCCTTTCCTGTTCTGTCAAAGAGAAACTTGATCATTTCCCTAGTATCTCCTTGAAGGAGCTCATCATTCTTTTGAAATTAATTTATCTGATTACGTTCTGAGGGATGAGACAAAGGTCATGATTTCTGTATCTGTCTTTTTCTCATTGTTAAGGTAGGGGGAAAGTTCTTGTCTAGCTCTCTACATCCTAAACAGAAACATAATTCTACCACCGTGTACATTTAAAGCCTGAAACTGCACCATATCTTGATAACCCACCTTAATCAAAAATAATAAAAGGACTGTTGAACAGTTTACATTTAATTTTATCCTATCAAATTTGCTTAGCATACTTAGTTAATGTTTTAGCTGTGCATTCAGTTTTGTGTATTTTGGCAATACTGTGTTGGCATAGATGATTCATTTTCCTTTTTATTTGTACATGTACTTTTACACTCACCACTCATTCTGCATCTCTGTTCCATGTTATTTTTTTCTTTCAGAATGTCTATCAGATGGAACATTTTTGATGTTTATTCTTAGTATATTTGAAACTCATTTTTGAGGGATAAATGAATTGACAGCAAAATTAAAGGTTGTTAGTTCTTTTCTTTCTTTGAAACTCTGAAAACAGCATTTCTCTGTGTTTTGGCTGCCACTGTTATCCCTTGTCTCTCTCTCTCTCTCTCTCTGTCTCTCTAGTTGTATACCCAGACCCCCTAGCTTTACTGTAATATGTAAAGGTATAGATTTCTTTCTTATCATTCTGGTTATATATAGCACTTCCTATATCATGAATTCCTATATCATGAAGGCTTTGGGTTTCCAAACAGATATATGTTAGATTATCTCATTTGATCCATCTTCTCTCTTAAGCTCCTTTATAAAAACTAATGTTTTGTATTTTCTTAACTTTGTTCCATCTTACACAGGGTACTAGTTTTTTTTTTTTTTCCTGTTTACAAATTCTTTCTTCAACCATGACTAATCTCTTAATGAACCAAATCACTGTTTACTTTTGCCCACTTTTTTCATTTCTTAAAATTCTTTTTTACATATGATTTTAAATTTCTGATGTTTTAATATTAATTTTTAATAGCCTCCTTAATTTTCTAAAATATGTATACACATTATGTCCATATGCCATGTAGCTCTTGTTTTCAACATCTGCATAACATGGGTGTTATGTCAGTCTTCTTGGGCTCTGTAATAAAATCCCATGGTCTTAGTGGCTTAAACAGCAGACATTTATTTTCTCACAATTCCAAAGGCTGGAAGTCCATATCAGGGGACCAGATGGTGAGGATCTGGTGAGGGCTGTCTTCCTGACTTTCAGATGGTTGGTTCTCACTGTGCCCTCACATTATGTAACTCCATAGAGAGATCTGGCATCCCTTCTTCTCACAAGAGCACTGATCCTATCAGGATGCACCTACAGCCATGTCCTTAACCAAATTATCTCCCCAGACCTCCCCAGCCCCCCAAACATCACATGGTTTAGAAATTTAACTTAGGAATTTTGAAAGGATAAGATTTAGTCCATGGCAGGTGTCTATAACTTGCATTTTATTCCTGTTCTTTCTTGGTCTTCGTGACTTTCCTTGAGGAAATTATATTCCCGAGAAGCATGCTGGCAGACAGAAACACTCCTTACCCAGGATCCCTTCAGCTCTCTTAAGGCAAGATCTGCTCTGTGGCTTTCCTGCCATTCTTGCTTTTGCTCTCCCAACAACTGTGTCGCTTTAATCTGGCTTGAGGACACTTTCAGTTCTGGCTGCCTTTGGTCAAAGTAGATTTCTTCTCTGATGCCCTGTCCTCCAGCCTCTCTTGTTGATCATGAGATTTCCAGCCTCCAAAAGTCCTAGATTGGGCTCTTCTAACTGATTCTGGAGGTAATTCTCATTTATAAAAACATTATAGATTTGTTCAAAATATATATGCTCAATTAAAATTTTCATGTACATTTTATTCTTTCTTTTGGTACTGGGGATTGAACTCAGGGGTACTTGAACAGTGAGCCACATCCCTAGCCCTATTTTGTGTTTTATGTAGAGACAGGGTCTCACTGAGTTCCTTAGCGCCTCGCTGTTGCTGAGGCTGGCTTTGAACTGGCGATTCTCCTGTCTCAGCCTCCCAAAGTGCTGGGATTACAGGCTTGAGCCACCGCGCCCGGCTTCATGTACATTTTATTCTTAAGAGTGATTTGGATGTTCTAGAATCTTGGTTGCTATATTGATTTCTAGGTCTGTTTTTTTCCTATAATGATAAATTAAAATGCAAAAATTAATTATTATAACTTGTCCTTTTAGAATCTTTATTTTATAAAGCTGCCATTGAAGAAAGGGAGAAGATAAACTATCAAATATTTCTTATCATAAAATAGAGGAAATTAAGTTTCTGGATAAAAGGTACTTTTACAATGCTTGCTGTAATGTGGCCAGGGAATTCCATGATTCTGACTTCTTTTTTTTTTTTTTTTTTTTTTTTACCTAAACAATATTTTTTCTCTCTCTGAAATATAAGCATATCATGTTTAGTCTGAAATGAGCTTAGAAATTTGTTCAAGATTTGGCACACATGGCTAAAAGGGAGAGAATCCAAAGTTACATAGGAAACACAGACATGGTACAATGGTTAATTTACAGCTTACTTTCAGCATCCTTTCTCTTTAATAAGCTGAAATTAACCAAGACCTTTGGTGATTCTCTATTATTTTATTTACTTATATAAACCTGTATGTTTTTAACCTGTATGTTTTTTATGCTTACAAAAGAATTTTAACAACAGGGAAAAACCATTTATAATATAATAGTAATTAAATATAAGAGAATACAAAGTTGTAAAACTATACAAGATTCTAGTACATTAATCTAATATTCCCCAATGCATTATTTTTTTTAATTTTTTTGTTTAGTTGTAGATGGACACAATGTCTTTATTTTACTGCTTTGTATGTGGTGCTGAGGATCGAACCCAGAGCCTCACGCATGCGAGGCAAGCGCTCTACCGCTGAGCTACATTCCCAGCCCCCAATGGATTATTTAAAAAAATTAAAAATACGGAAGTATTGAAAGAGTAGTGTAATAAACACAAATATACATTTTATCTAAGTTCAATAATTCTTAACGTTTTGTCACATTTGTTTTCTCTCTGCCTGTCTTTCCACACACTTTTTATTAATGTGATCCTATTTGGAAGTAAGTAACACAGATCCTGATACTCCTACAGTTTAATGTGCATCTGCTAAAAGTAAGGACCTCCTCCTCAGAAATGAATAATTCCTTAAACTATTCAGTCTATATTTCAATTTCTTCAATTCCTCTCAAATATCCTTTATTGAGTTTTGCTTTCTATCCAGCATTCTATTAAAGATCATGCATTGCACTTGACATTTGTCTTTTTAGCTGACTTTCTTTTCCTCTGTCATTGACTTTGTGATGATTGCCTAGGGCAGGTTTCTTATAGCATGATCAACCTCCTCAGCTTGTCTGATTGTTGTCTCATGTTATGATTAAATTTAATTCCCTCTTTTCTATAAACTGGAGGTCCAGAGACTTGATTAGATTCAGGTTAAATATTTTTTGTATGGACGATGCTGTCTACCTCAGATTGCATAGCATCAGTTGACCCAAAGCTAATTTAGTGCTAAGTGGGTCACTGTTTTAGTCAACTTTTTCACTGCTGTGATCAAAAGATTTGGCAAGAACTATTTTAGAGGAGGAAAAATTTATTTGGTGCTCATGGTTTCAAAGGTCTCAGTTCATAGACAGCCAACTCTGTAGTCCTGGACCCGAAGTGAGGCACAACATTATGGAGGAAGAGTGTGTTGGAGGAAAAGCAGCACAGGACATGGTCATCAGGAAGTAGACAGAAAGCCACTCACCAGGGACAAAATATAAACCTCAAAGCCACACCCCCAGTGACCGCCCTTCTCCAGCTGCATGCCACCTGCCTACTTTAGCACCCAGTTAATCACTACCAGTGGAATAATTCATTGATTAGCTTACAACTCTCCTAATCATATCACCTCTGAACATTCTTGCATTGTCTCACACATGAGCTTTTGGGGGACACCTCATATCTACATCATAACAGTCACTTAGTTAAGATAGTGATTTCCAGCTATTTGCATTGTAAAATATGTTTTCTTTCTTATAAATTATATGTATTTTGCATGGTTTTACTTAGGCACTAAGTTTACTTTTCCCCAAAGATCTTTTCCTTAATGGTTATTACATACATTCATGATCCTGAATCATGAACCCACTCCTCTTCTCACATAGAACCAAGTCAAATCTCATGTTTTCTTGAGGTAAAACCCATTTCTGGTCATTAGCATATATGCTTGACCCCTAGTTCTATTCTCAGTCTGGTACCTGTACACTACAAATATACAAAATACAACTTGTATGCTTAAAATCTTGATTTGAATAACCGTCTCATATTTTCCAATTTCTCTTTTTTCTTTTGAGCTTGGAGATATATACATATGTGCATGTGTGTATGTGTGTGTGTGTGTGTGTGTTTTAATGCTAGAAGGAGGTTGATTTTAAGTTCAATTTAAGCCTATGATCATCCCAGGAGATATTTGTGTCCAGGAGATAAATCCAAGAAGAGGAAGAAGAAGAGGAAGAGGAACAAGTCGATGTCCAATTAGGAAGAATTCTTGGATAAAAGCACATTTTTGCAACGTTTGTATGCCTCCTGTTACTTGGGGCCATAACAAGGAAAGTACCGCACTGGAGAAGTTAGTTTCTAAGTGCAGCAAGAATATATATACTATGCCTATGTCAGAAGCAGTCGACTGGTTGAGGAGGATAAGCACAAAGATATTTATAGTGACTCATTCTCCAGCTTCTGTCTTTGCAAGCTGGAGCTAAGTCATCTTGAAATAATTAGTTCTTTTAATAAAAGTCATGAGTATAAAATGAGATTTCTTTTATTTTAATAAATTCAACAGAAATTATTTATATAAGTGAGTTCTGATTTTTCTACTGTTTTGAACATCTTCAATGTTGAAACATTTTTATTTCCTGATTATGAACTTGATGTTTGAAAACAGTTGGAATTTGTGAACTAAGTCTGGTGACTAAGAACTGTGAAATAAATAAAATCATACCCATTTGGTAACATAAAGAATATTTTTACTGAAAGTACACAAAATACTGAATGGATAAGGGACTGATTTTTGTGCCATCGGTCATACATACATAAGAATATAATTTGCTTATGAAACATATTATTGTTGATTTATTTGTAGTTTGATAACCATATAAATACAAGCATTAAATATTTTCATTATAACTGCTGAGAAATTTGAAAAGCCTTCATTTCATCCGCTTGAGTGCTAAACGTATCCCTCTTCCCTCTGTTCTGCCTGCTACCCTTCCTCTTTTGGTCATTTTTTACTCTTCCATTGTCCCATCCCTGCTCAACACCCTTAATGTGACCCTTGACTCTAGTTATTGATGCATTAATCATGCATTTATTGAATGTTACATATGAGGCACTATGGTAAAATATAGGAATATAAATTAAAATAAGAAATCTTTCTCAATCTCAAGGAGCTCAGAATTATTAGTAGGATTGCCAGTTAATAAACAATAATTTAACACAATCTGAGATGTGCAATATATCCTGTTTTTCAAACAAGTCTGTGACAGCTAATTCTTTCTTCCTTTATTGTTTGCCGATACTGTATTTTCCTTTGGTCTCCAGTAAAATAAAAAGATAAAGATTGGAAAGTTCAAAGGTGCTTCACACAACATAAAATCCCCTGCCCTCACTTTTCAGCAAGTAAAACTAAGTCTCACAGGGGCACACAATTAGTTAACAGGAATAGAATCCAGCTCCTAATCTAGATTACTGGCATCTATAAAAAGGTAGCACAGGGAATACTAGGCACACGCCTGGAGTATAAGAACTTGGTTTTGCCCCAGAAATAGATTCAGTGACAAGGAGTTGAACCTAGGTGACTTTTTAAAGAGGTTCTCACTCTAAGAGCGCAAAAGGAAGAGAGGAAAGGCTGTGATTAGGTGTGAGTTACTGTGGTTAGCACCTCAGGCTCAAGCCCACTGGGCACTCTCTGAATCACTGTGTGGAATATATGCCAGAGTATTCCACAGAAATTGAAATATTTACTAGAGGCTCGTGCCCTTCACTATTTTGGAGCTTATTCTCAGGACCATTAAAACCTCATATTAATGCCCACTCCTAAGTGTGGACAGTCTGAACAAATTCTCTTGCAGCCAGAGACAAATGTCAACCAGTAATGCCTGTTGGCAGTATAGAAAATGTCCATCGTTCTGGAGGTGAACTCAGGGGTAACCTAAGGGTATAAAGCTGGGCATCCATGGCTTCTGCTTCATGGGTAAAGATGGTTTTGACTCTAGTTATTGATGCATTAATCATGTGTTTATTGAAGAGTAATGGCTATTACTCTTGTTCTAGATAATTATTACAGTGAAGGGATTTTGCTCCTTAGATCAAAGGGAGACATAGTTGCATTTCAAGAATGACTTCAGAAAGAGAGTAACTCTTATCCAAAATTTCCTCATATAAGAGAAAATTTTCTTTACATTTCTCTTTACTTTTTCCATTATTTTTAAACAGTTTACATATCTTGGATTCCTGGAGTAACCCGGTTCATAGTAATCTTTTTTCAAACTGGGGAAGGAGCATTCTTTTTCATGTCACTCCAGTTTCTTTCAGAAGATGGCTAAGGATGCTGCTTACCCTGCAAATAAGTGCATTTACTGTTCAATAAAGGATCCAAGCACTCAGAAATGAATCTATGTTTCTTTGGTCTGGAAGTGCAAAGAAACTGTTCCTGAACAGAAGTAGTTCTTTACTTAGGGATATGATTTGAGTTAGAAGTCCTGAGAGAACGTCTGCTTTTTTTTTTTTCTCTTTGCTTTCTTAGTTTTTGTTTGTTTTGTTTTTTGTTTTGCTGCTGGACTGTGTTTTGATACTTCTAACTTGTGGTTTGGGTAGATCCCATGAAATTAGAAGTTAGGCTCATTTTTTTCTTACTTCTTTATAAAAAGTTAAGCAGACATTTCGTACATCAGCAACATGATTAGTGTTTAAAACATCTTTAGAAATTTGGTCCTTCTTGTACTATGTGCTAATGTACAATGACCTCTGGTCTACATACCTTCTGTTTTCCTTGCTATATGTTAAAAATACAAAGGATTTTGGCAATGACTGTATTTTCCAAAACCACCTGATTTCATAGATGTTTCCAAATCACTCAAGTAAAACAAAATTTTAGCCAAATCTTCACTTGGCTTTCACTATACTACACATAACTCTCCATAAACAAAGAGGAGTAAAACTTTCTAGGTCACAGTCTCTGTTTATTAAACATACATGTATGTAAAAAAAACCACACATACAAATTAACACTACATGAAGTCATAGATATATTTATTCTTCAGAATTCTGTGATTTTTATAGGGGTCAATGATTTCTTTTTCTTCCTTCTTTTTCTTTTTCTTTTTTTTTGGTGTCAATGACTTTTGTCATTTCAAAAATATTTCCTGAAATTAGTTGTCAAGATGCACATATAACTCATTATCATAAAGAGCAAGAGAACCCAAGGTAGTCTTTATTACCATTATTCTCATTGTAGAGAGGCCTTAGTCATCTACATGTTCAGAATATGTAATCTCACAGTAATGCAGAGCATTACAGACTGGTTCCTATTCTCTAATCAGCCTTCTGTCCCTGTTTCTTATGGGGACAGAAAGGAGAGTTAAGAAGAGTAAAGGAAAAATAGGGCAGAGATTGCCAGGAATAATTTTGCCAATATTCTAGCCCAGGAAATTGAATCAAGGAAGGGGCATAAGCCTACTGAGATCACTATGTCCTAGAAATATAGCCACTACCGGAACCAGAATCCTCTCCATGAATATTTAAGCCCAATCAGAAAGTTGTCACCAGGTGGCGCTAAACTGCAGCAAGGTGCAGGTGAATGTGAATCATTTTGTCTCTTGGATCACGTGGTTCCTGGCTCATTTCCATTTTTATATATTCTCTCAACATCATTAAGCCCATTTAAATAAAAACTCAGTTGTGATAACTCCTCCTCATTGCCTACAGGTAAAATTGAAAACCTTTAGGGCTAAGACAAAATATTCCTTATTTCCTGTGCTAATCTCTTTCTTCTTTTCATGTGATCTTTCACATTTAGTCACATGGAAACACCAACTATTTGTTAAATTTCATTTCTCCATTCTTCTGCCAATGCTCCTCTTTTGTCTGGGATGCATTTCCTGCCACAGTCTTTGTGTTCTAGATCTAATTAAAAGCTTTTGCTCTGGAAAAGGTCAAACCTATAATCATCTACCTCAAAACTGTCATCTTCTATGAACCTCTTAGATTACTTCCATTCTCACAAAATGCATAGATTATTAATACTGAGTCCCTGGCTTGCAAAGTACTTTGCTCATATTTTTTATAGTTATCACATTAAAATATTTTTATTGTATTTGTCAGTTTGCTACTTAGAATGAAAGCCATTCAATCATAAGAACAAACTAAACGTCTCATCTTTGGTTCATCACTGACTAATGTCACATGGATCACATATTGTACCTCCTGTAGTTGTATATTGAATAAGTTCAACAGTAGTTTGATACGAATATGTGTCTAACTTTCCAACCCAGATTACATTTAAACAACTGGGGCGGGAGGTAAGCATTTAAAGGAAGCAAATGATAATCTTTCTATAAAGCAAATAATTCTTTTCTAATGTGGATGAGCACTATATTTTACACACACACACACACACACACATATATATAACAGTTCTCAGAGTTTGTTGGTTTATATGATAGAGCAAAAATATACATATTAGTTCTCAGACTTGGTTGGTTTATATGATTGAGCAAATGTTTTGGTAAGAGACAAAATTTCTCTTCTTTCTGCATTCCCACAGGGAAGACTGGCATGCCATAGATTCCCTAATTCTATTTGTTTCCCTAGTAATTCTTTTTTTTTTTTAATTTTTTTTTAGTTGTTGATGGATCTTTATTTTATTCATTTATTATTTATATGTGGTGCTGAGGATCGAACCCAGTGCCTCACGCATGCTAGGCAAGCGCTCTACCACTGAGCTACAGCCCCAGCCCTCCCTAGTAATTCTTAGCTTCAGTGATTATCATTGAATGACTGTTGACATATAGCTTTTAACTAATACCCAAAATACTACAGCTGGTTTCAAGATTAGAAGGTACATTTCAAAAATTGGGTAGAACCCTAATCCATATCTTTAATTTTTACAGACCAGGGAACTGTGGCACAGGACACTGAGATGGATCCCACATAACTTATTAACGGTAGAATTGCATCCAAACTCCCACTTGCTCCCTTTCCCCACTGCTTTCCTCTGACCCACAGAACAGTAGATCATCATGATTTACTTAGTTTATGACATGGATTAACAAACAAATCTGAACAATTACAGAAGAAAATCCTGCAAACAGCCCATTTAATTATAAGCCACATGCTGACGTCCTCTCAGTATCCTTCCACCAGAATCCAATCTTGACACTTAACTCTATCAATGCTTTGGTTTTCAAATCCCATCTGTGCTTTGAAGAAGGAAGCACTTATAGATCCTTCTTGCTTTTGATCTGGTCTGGGATCTTATTTTGGCAGTGAAAGGACTTGGAGTATCCCACAAGGGACTGTTTGCTTTCTTATCTAATCTTTAGTACATCTAGCAGCAAAACAGGCCATTTCATGATATCCTTCTGCCAGCAGAAGGTTGTTTAAGGATACGCAACTCTTGTCACTTTTATTGTGTGGTTGGATAAATAATTTGAGGCATCTCCAGCTCCTGACTGCGTCAAGGGTTGGTAATCTTTCTGCAGCTCCAGTTTGCATCCCTCCTTTAGGGATGGCTTCCAACTCCAAATCCGGCAAATGTTTTCTGAATAGCAGTGGCCTTCTTCTGCTTAGGCAACACAGATTAAGAAGCCTCACACAAGCAATTTGATGTTGTTTTCTGAATTCTCGGCTACCTCCTAAGTTGTGAAATATCTGGAACAGCAGTTTACTTGGCCCCAAATTTTCACCTGTTTCCTCTTTTCTCATCCTCTCAGTGACTTGTAAAAGGAACTTCAAAGAAAGCAATCTTATTCCTGTGTTGTATATCCATTGAATCACCTGGGAGTTCTTCAGATGAAGCCTTCTACCCCATGGAGTTGTCTGTTCTATACAACGTCCTCTGCTGTATATTAGAGTACTATGAAGTTCCTCTGTAAAATGTATAAGGATTGATAGCAGTTTTGGAACCTGGTTAAACCCTGAGGGTGATCCCAGATCATGAGTTCCTTCTTGGCAGACCAGGCTACCTGCTAACTAGCCAGAAAAATGTGGGGGGTTGCAACCATTACTCAGAAAGAAAATAAATTTGTTGATGCCAGAAGCTTTGTAAATTACTACACAATCTCAGGAAAGGGAGAATTAAGAGGATAGCAATGGACAATTGCAGGAACACCTGAATCTAATAACAAACTGGAGCATTTTCAATTGGAAGAAAACTTGGATGTAGAAAAAGAACAACCATTCTGTTTGCCTTTGGCCAATGAACAAATGCTACTCTATGATGCTGCTAATCAGTCTGATCTTAACCTTGTCTAAATGCGTATTTGCTCCTTGATGCTTCCTGCTGAGAGGGCAGCAGGTGCCCCAGGGATGCCTCAGGCCACTGTGTCTTCTGAGCCTTCTTGTTACCAGTCAAGGGCAATTCCCAGATGCAGATCCTTGGCAGGTGTTTGTCTAGTGTTAGTTTTTCATCAGTCAGTAGTAAAGTGAGAAATTCAATAAGCTTTTCATAATATGAAATTCAATTCAAAGGCCTGTCTGTTCTTCTGAGAGTTATTTCTTTTTTTGACTTTTGTCATTTGAATGTCCGTTACTTTATGAATATGATGGAGAAAATAGTAAATGGTAGCCATTCTTCACAGCAGAAAGAATTCCTGCCTCTTTCAGATCAGTTCTTGTCAAATTAGAGGAATTTCAGGTAACTAGGAAAACGGCACTTTCCTTTAACCTCTAGTTTGCTGATTTGAACTTCTATCAGTCTTTGGAACTCTAAGATTTTTTTTAGGTAATATGTTGAAAATCATTGGCAAGGCCAAGCTCCGAGGACACACACACACACACACCACCAAACCACAACACTGGATGTCCCAGGCCCCAGGCATCTGTTGCTACCCTGAAAATATGTAGAAATTAATCAAATTTTTCCTTTAGGGGCAGCATTTCATCTTTTTGCCCCTCAAAATTTCCTTTTCTGATTAAAACTCTATCTTCTTGTATTGTATTTATTTAGGGCCTTTCTGAGCACCAGTTCTTTTATATATATATATATATATATATATATGTATATATATATACACACATACACACACACATATATGTATATATATATAAAATATATATATTATATATATTTATATATTATATATATACACATGTATATATAATATATATGTATACATACACCCCCCTCTGGCTAATAAATTAATTAATATTTATACTCAATTATATTTAATATATTATAGATATGTACCAATTTCAAATACCTTCCTTTGAAAGAAAATATCTTAAGTTAAAAGAAGTCATTCCCTGTGTTTCTGATGGAGCTTATGTCTAATTGTTGTCCAATTGAGAAGAGAGCCATAAATTACTATAGGAGAAAGAAAAGAAATTAGGTAACATAAAAGGTTATGGAAAATAAACATAGGGATAGGGTCATTAATGGGGAGACCACCTTTTTCATTGAATAAATACCCACTAACCTTCTCCTAGAATACAAGGTAATCAAGTTTGTTAGGAAACAGATGTTTTTGAGATTAACTCCTCATATGATTTTTACTTCTATTTTTGCTTAGATATCCCTGGAGATCTAATGGCTTAAAGACAACTATTCTATTTTCTGAGAGTGCTAAAGCTTAATAGTTTATGGAATGCAGTTATATTGTATCAAAAATATATCTACTCATTTTTATCCATTGTCCCTACTTTTCTCTTCCACGCCTCTTGCACATAACATCCTTCAATATAGATTTGAGTACAATGTTCATGTTCCCTCACACCTACTTGCTAAGGATTCCATATATATATATACATATATGACATTTTTTGTCTTGGAAAATGTTCATGTATTCTGAAAAGTCTAGTTGCTAATAGAGCTGTACTCTGATAAGAACAAATATTGTACAGTATTGGAAGGGGATTAAACTTTGATGTCATGGGGTGTTAAAAGATAACTTGAGGTTTTCTGGTTAGAAACATTCATTCCTCTAATTCAATTTGTGGAAGTTGTCACTTATATACACCTGTTGGATGGATTGAGGGAAGACCACAGACAAGTGATTGAACTTGAAACATTTCAGGCAGAGCATGCTATTTCTTCTTACTGTAAAAAATAAGGAACATTTCTGAGTCATTGCAGTCTTGGAATGCAATACCAAACAAATGAGAAGCAGACAACAAACAGTGGGGCCAAGTACATCATTACTGAGTGAGTAATGTGAACAACTTACATAAACTGTGGCTGAAATTCAGTTTTTAGCAGACGACCATAACCTTTTGATTGCATTAAGAACAGTTAAAAGCTATTTAATTGTGTGTTGTTCTTCAGGAAAGAAAAACTCATCAATCCAATTCATAATCTCTGAGACCTTCCATTTTTTATTAAGATTCAACCCTAGTTTTGTGATTTTTCTCCTAGCTAACAGCAAAGGAAGCTAAGGAGAATTAGCTGGATTCCAACTATGTTTCTTCCATGGATTCTAATGGGGGAAAGATGTTACAGTATTAGGGTCTTCTATTAGTATTGTGGAATGGCCTGCTCCAAAGTTTTAGCTACTTGAATAGTTTTTGTCTTTCTTTGGAGTACTTGTGTTATATACTAAGTTTTCTATATTTTAGGAACTACATTTTAATTTGTGTCAAGATTATTTCCTAAGTGTAACAAATCACATGTCAACAGTCCCATGAGGTCTACCATTTTCTTTAAAGATAAACAAACAAACAATAAAGGTCAAGGCAACTTTTTATGAGAACATTCTCTAAAATGGAAGCAAGGAATATTATATTAGTACTTTCTTCTGGGAAGGAAAACAAAATCTTCCCTTTTTCTTGTTTTACTGCCTAAATAAAATATTAGGGTTTCAAGCACTGCATTTTTAGATATATATTCAAAACACCTGGTCATATATCAGCTATTATTAATAGCTATCTCATAGCTAGCTGGTTTTAATATTTTCCTCTATTCATGTTTGAAATGAGAGTCTAATTTGGCCCTGTATATTTGGGAAAAAAATAAGAAAAATAAAAACTAAGAGAAGAAGATTTTCTCTGAATTGCATTTATTTTTCTATAAACTCCAATGTCGATTCTCTATCTCTTTCTTGTTAATCCCATTTTCTATAATGTAATAGAATAGCGGCTTGCATATTCCAAGCCCCTATCTCACACCCAACAAATAAGAATCTTGATTTTAATAAAGTTCCCATGGTGATCCATACACATATTTAAATGTGATAAATGTTATTCACTGAATATCTAAAATTGGAATGATTAAAGTTAAATATTCTCATCAGAAACTCTTATTGCCCTATCCCACTAACAACAATTTCTCATCTCTCTCTCTCTCTCTCTCTCTCTCTCTCTCTCTGTGTGTCTCTCTCTCTCCCCCTCCTTCCCTCTCTCCTTCACTCCCTTCCTCCCTCCAAGCGTCATGTTCCTTCTATTCTCAATCTTAGAAAAAAAATATATATATAATTTCAATATCCATGAATGGAATCTTTGAAAACTCTCCATTTCCAGCTCTTCAATCTTTTCTCATCCAGTCATTTTATGCTTTCACGCAGCTCCCCATTTGACCCCACAGTCATTCCTGAAAATTGCCAGTATACCATAATATCAGTTTTGATCATCGTACTCATCACTACCATCTACTACCTTCCAATTTCACTCTTTCTGGCTCTCAGACTTCAGTGAGGTTTGCTTTTCTTTTTTAAATCTTACTAGGACTTGCAATCAGTTTTATTTTTCTGCTTTTGCTTCTTTTTCATTACTTATTTTTTGAGGCTTCACTATTTATTTGACTTAAACTTCATTGGATCATCAATAACCACTCTTTTTAACCTGTGTTCAACATCCTTGCATTTCATCATGTTCTGTAATACTCACCTACAAAAACTCATCCATCACTGGCTAGATTCAACCCCTTACCTACTTCTTTCAAGTCTTAGCTCAATTTTTTGTGAGAAAGAAAACAACACAAAAATCAAACCTTCAATAGAAACTTAATTTCATCTCAAAATTCTACTGTATTTTTCTATACTTTTGCACTCAAATCTTAAAACATCTTTTCCCATCATCATGTGTTTCCCCATCCTCACTCTCTGTTGATGACTTTGTTTCTTATTTCATAAATAGTGTCTCAAAGCAATGAGAAGAGATATCTCCACTCATGCACATATATCCATTTACCCACATCTGGATGCTTTCTTTCCCATTAGAAAATGTGAATTATTCCTACTGCTAGGAGATGCAGTACTTCACGTGGGCACTAGATGACATTTTTATAGCCTACCTCAAGACTGAGCTCTGGAAATTCTCCCCAGATCTCTTACATAATTATTTTTTCTTTCTGTGTTTGATTCATCAACATACATTTTAGTGTACTATCTCCTTTTATAAATTAGGTTGTCTTGATGCCTATATCTTGAAGTTTGTTACATTTTCCTCCTTCCGTTTACAGAAAAACTCCTTGAGAGAGTTACCAATTTTTCCTCCTCTCTGTTGTCCCAATAGGGCTTTTCCTTTTCCTCTCTTCTAACATGGTTTTTGGGGGTCAGCATCATCAATGATCTGTTTATATATTTAATAGTCAGTACTCAGTTTTGCTTGATGCATTAAGTACATTTGATACAATTAACCTTATATTTCCTTCTTGAAACAATATCCTCTCTAGGATTTCAGGCTACCACACTCCCTTTTTTTTACTTAGTTGGCTATTTCTATTCAATCTGCCTTACTGGCTTCTTGGTGATTCCCTGACATTTAAATATTGGTGTTTTCTAGAGCTCAGTCCTTGCTTTTTTTCTTTATCTGTGTTCTCTCCCTTGGTGATAGTATTAATTCCTAATTTTCTGTCTCCCAACCCTTTAATCCTTCTCTCACTGGCAACAGCCTACTTCCATCTCCAGGTGGATGCTCAATAGGAGATTCAAACTTAACAAGCCCCAATAGCAACTGCCAATCTTCTTCTCAAAACCTGCTTCCACCTACAGTTTTTCACATCTCCTTAGATGGCAATTCCATTTATCCAATTGCTCAAGCCAAAGATTAAGTCATCATTGGCTCCTCCATCAACAAATCCTATCAGCACTGCCATCAAAATGTATCCTAATTCTGACTGCTTTTTCACCATTATCTCCTTCTTCCAAGTCTTACTGGTTCCTATTTGTACTATTGCAAAAGTCTTCTGGCTAGTTTCCCTACTTTTTCACTTGTCGATCTGCCTTCTACTCTCTTCCTGACACAGCAGCCACAGTGATCCTTTATGATCATGTCAAAACTAATCTCTTTTCTTTTCAGAATCCTTCAACATGCCCACCACACTCAAAATTGAAAGACAAACTCATTCTGATGGTCCTTCATGATCTGTATCTTGCTATTTTCTTTTTACCTCGTGTATTTCTTCTTTCCTTATTCATTCTAATCTAGCCAATAGATACTCTCACCTCAGGGTCTTTGCTGCTCTGTGTCTTTTCCCTGAAATAATTTCTCTCCCAAGTTCCCCCAACTTTTTGGAATGTCCCCGTATCTCTACTTTGCTCAGTTTCTCTCCACTTCATGTATCACACAGATATATATATCTATTCTAATCTGTATCATATCTTTCTCCTTCAACAGAACTCAACCTTCAAGTGTGCAAAAATTTGAGAAAGTTTGCTCATTGTGGTATCTTCATGTTTGTTTAGTGCCAGGCACATATTTGTGTGAAATGTTTTCTGACAGGATGAATACATGGATTTTATTTTAGCCCAGTTCTGAGGTTCTAGAATTGCTTGTGGTCCAGATTTTCTGAGTTTTCCTAAGATTTCATTATATATATATATATAAAATCTATGTATTTATATAAATATATAAGTGGATGCTAATCTAATTATATAATGGATGCTTACTGGTGGCTGCCATATTTTGTAAGGACTTAACATCAATAAACTATAGGGAGCACTGTCTTATTTAAAACTGCAATGCCAAATATATATTACTGTGACAGGAAAAAACCTTTCTGTCATTTATACATTTAATTATTTTTACAAGAACCCAGTAAAGTGCTGTGTACCCCATGGGTACTTAATAAATAGTTGAGTAGTGACTGACTATGGTAATTGAATCCACTTGAAATTAATTATTTTTATCTTGATCATTTTCCTTCAGTTTGACAGCAAAGCAAGGCTGTTGCAATTTGTTTTTGGTTGTTATATACAAGCATTGTGCCCCCTGGAGATCCCAAATATATGTTAATGATAAAGTGGATAGTTCTTTTTCTGGCATCTGTTATAAATTTTCAAAGAAACCTCACTAGTATATTATCATAAAATTTATTAAATCTAGAAGCATTTCCAAAACATATGTTTATAGTTTTGTATTTTGAGCTGTTCCAAGAATGAGTTCTCCTCACTGGTGTTCCAGCCTTCTGCCTGTCTCCCCTCCATCCCATCTCTACGTGACTGTTGAGTTACATTCCCTCATCGTGGCTGCAATAAAGCCATTTTCTTGATTGTTCCCTATTGAATGCCAAATGAAGTTGAACTTTATCAGCATATATGTGGAGAGATGAACCTAGTAGCTGCATAATGACTTACATCAACATTGTCCAAACTATGTTTTGTGAAACATTTGAGGTGCATGAATGTCAATAGATTTTCAGTGCAAAAATGATTAGAATCCAAGGAAAGTTTGGAAGTGCTGAGCTAACACAAAGCCAGATACTTCAAATCAGGACTTTGCATAGACTTTGAAATTCTCAAGTTAATCCCTGAAGGGGAGATTGTTTTTGCTATGGAACTATGTTTTTTCAATGGAAACTGCTCTTTCATAGGGGTATTGTCTTCATTTGCAGTCTGATTTTGAGAGGTGCTAACCATAACTTAGCACTCAGATTATTATCATGCAATACAAGAATCTGTTCACCATCTAACTTGCTGGACCCAGTTCCTGGCACTCTCTATATCCTTTCAGTATTTCTGAAAATACACATAGAATTGAGCTTAACACTTCTGTTTAAAATGCCTTCATGACAATCATCTGGTAAACTCATACTCACCTTCAGCAATCTGATTAGAGATGAACTCATCATGAAAGGCTTTCCTGAAATCTCAATATATTTACTACCACCTGATTAGAGATCTTACCACATAATAATGACATTATCTCTTCAGATGTTTATTTCCTATACTATCTCCAGCATACTGAGAATAGGAAATGTTTTATTTATCCTCATATACTTAATGCCTAATGTGCTACATAGAAAATAAGCATTTGATAGTTACTTGTTGAACTAAGCTAAGACAGCAGATGTCCTCTATTTGGAAATGTGGGCTGTGGAAACTGTTTGAAAATTATGTTTTACTTACCCAAACATGCTCAATTTAGATGGTAGCACATATCTATGCAAACAGAGATGTTAGGACACGTGAAACGACTATGAGAAAATGTGTTTTTTCATCCTGTTTATGGTAGACATACTTTTATTTCAATATGTTATATTTAAGTTTTTAGCATGCACTCTGCATATTGACAAAAAGCACTAAATGTTATTGAAAATATTTTGAAATGTTCTATAATCTATACACATGGATTGATGTTGCTCTGAAGTTTAGTGAAGCTAGTGATTGCATCTATTTTTTTTTCAGTACTCCCTAAGATGATTTGGCAATAGAGAAAGAAGTAATATGATAACTCCAGAAATGACTACTTTTCTTGCTTTACAGAGTTTGGCTGAAACTATAAATGAATGTAAAGTACAGGTGAAAACCACTCCCAAGCTTCTCTTTTCTCCCTATCACCTGAGGTTAGAAGTGATTCTCAATATACCTAAACTAATAATGCCCAGTATGTGCAAAGAATATTTTTCCTGCCTCAGAAAGGCATCATCATCTTGTTTCAGGAAACAAAAAAGTAACTGTTTTCTCTATTCCAGTTAGTTTTGACATTTATATTCCTGAAAATTGTGTTTCCTTAATATTTTCTGAATAATCCCGTGTTTAGTGATGTGGGACACTCAAAGATGGGTGAAATAATTTCTATTCTCAAAGAACTTAAAATGTAATTGGGAAAATAGAATAAACCCTCAAATAACTACCAAGCAATGCAGCATAAGATACCTGCATTTTGAATAATACAGCATGTTTAAGAGTGCATGAGAATTGTTTCCATATGGGCTTTTCAGGGAGGTCCTTGAAAAAGAAGGGACCTTTGAACCAGACTTTGGTTCAAGTTGGCTACATAAATTTGAAGACTGCAGAGGAAATTCAAGGAAGACACAGTGAAGGGACACAGGCATGGATATAGTGCACAAGGGAACACGTCCAGGAAGTGTCCTATTATACAGTTCAGTTGAAATATATAGTTTGGGTAGGGTCATGGTTGTAGATCAGTCTGGAAGAAGTCTTGGATTAATATTGACTAGAATCTTAGATATTGATTTAAGTTCATACTTTTAAAAAAGAGAGAGAATCAGAAACCAAGAAAGGTGCTAAAAGAAGAAAATTTTATTATCTTGAAAGTGGGTACCAGAGTTTCTTTTAGGGTAAGATATATCTGTCAGTGGAAAATCAAAATCTTAGGTTCTGAAACAAATGAAAGAATGACTACATGATAAATGTTATACCTTTCAGAGCAAAGATACTGTATTCAGAGTGTGGGTGCTAGGGGAAATGGGGCAGTAGCTGAAAGATCTTATGAAGTAAAATAGTGAAAAATTCTTCACATTTTTTAAAAGAAAAAGGAGAAATGCTGAATTTTAAAAGAATAGATTAATAGTGTATGCTATAAATATGTGATGATTAATATTTTTAGCAACAGATTATTGGTAGAGGAAAATGTGGCAAAATCAATAGATGCTAGGGAAAGAGTAAAATTCAGTAGTAAGTCAAATGAAAAGTACGCGAAAACAGCATATGTTGGGAAAAGAATTTCAAAAACATCAGTAATTACAATATATGTAATTTATTAAAGTTGCTAAGAGATGGATTAAATTTTTAAAATTAAAAATAGCCATGTGCTCTTTATGTGTTAATATATAAAAACTCAACACAGAAAGGTTTTAAATAAAGGCAATGATTTATATCTATTGGTATTAATCTTATTAAGATAAAAAGAAAAATGAAAGAAATATTTATTAGTGCCTTTAAAAATAACAATAAATCCATTATATATCAGCATAAATAATTTTAAGAATTTTTCCAAAACAAACAATAAGTTAGAGTGCACAGTTGCATTGATTTACATTTTTACACTTCTTTAATGTCTTGATTTATAGACAATGTCTAGATTCTTGTATTTGGTCTACATTCAATCTCTTATCATGTCATATGTCAGTTTTTATCTAGACAACTCCACTTTCATTAATAAGATACTGAAATTAAAAAAAATAGAGGATGTGATAGTATTTTTTAAAAAATAATTTCACCTTTGCAGAACTTTTGGGTCTCAGTGACCTTCAGGATCCCCAAACTATAAATTTTGTTAATTTTAAAAAAGCAGCAGAGCATTATTAATACCAAGCAAAATAAAATGTGATATGAAAAACATTTAAAAAGGACAAAGTGGGAGAATTTTTCTACAAATTGTAAGCAATTAATCAAGAAAAAAAATCATACATCTCCATGGACTGAACATCAGAATCCTGAACTATCAAAATTTGACAGTTACAGAGAATGACTTAGAACTCCATAATCCTTCCAGCTGTTTATATCTCACATGATCAGTAAGACATAATTATTGAAATAAATAACTTAGTAATATAATTGATTAAGTCTGAGCTAATAGGTACATGTAGATAGTTTCAGGACCACAACAAAGCCTATATTGTTTTAAAACAATGAAACTATTCAACAATATTTACTTCATATGTTTTAAACTTGGATGAAATTGACTATTTTAGAGAACCATATACATGACGAAAATTGGTTAACATGATTAAAAAAATGCAAAATTTGTTGGTTTATTGTGCCATAAAGGAAATCTCAACAGATTAAAAACTACGAACAAGCCGGGCGCAGTGGCACACTCCTGTAATCCCAGCACTTTGGGAGGCTGAAACAGGAGGATTGCGAGTTCAAAGCCAGCCTCAGCAATGGCAAGCACTAAGCAACTCAGTGAGACCTTGTCTCTACATAAAACACAAAATAGGGCTGGGGATGTGGCTTATTGGTCAGAGTACCCCTGAGTTCAATCCTTGGTTTTAGAAAAAATACAAACAATCCCTGACTAATGATTGTTGAACTTAATAATTTTTTGACTTTAGAGTGAATTGAAGGTGATATGCACTAGGTAAAACACACTTGGAATTTTGAATTTTGATCTTTTGCTGGGCTAGCAATATTTAATACATACAACATTCTCTCTTGATGCTGGGCAGTGGAAGTGAGCCATAACTTCCAGTCTGCCACACATTCACCTGCAGGGTACTGTGCTATGAACAGTTTTTGAATATAGACCTTCACTAAATCACATGAGATACTCACTTCTTTATTACAAATTAGGTTTTGTGTTAGATGATTCTCAATTTTAGGTGTTCTGAGCACGTTTAAGGCAGGATAGGCTAAGCTATGTTATTCTGTCACTTAGGGTTTTAAATGCATTTTCAACATGTGGTATTTTCAACTTATACTGGGTTTAACGGTATATGGTTACATTTAAATTGAAGAACATCTGGCTTAGCAATTTATGGATCACATTTTCTGATCAGGAGTCTTTGAAATTAAATAACTACAAGTACAAAATAGTGAAGAATTTCTATGCACTTGAAACTTTGTAAGTCTTTTCAATAATGAGTGATATAAAGATAAAATGATAAGCAAAATGCATGATGTTTAGAGTAAAGCTATTATCTTAGATTTATTTCTTACAAGACAGGAAATATTGATAATAAGCAAGCTAATCAATCAACTCCAGAAGTTGAATTTATTAAAAATAAATATAACTAAATAGACAAAGGGAAGTAACAGAAAAAAATAGAAATCAATGAAGTAGAAAACAAGCCAATGAATGGTAAACAAAACCAAAGACAATTTTTAAAAAATATTTAAGAAATGAAACTCCAGCAAGATTGCAAAAGGAAAACAAAAAACACAAACATTAGGAATAAAAAGCATTGCTTAGGCAAGGTTGCACAGTTAATTTTTTAAACAGCAAATACTATGATCAATTTTATACATGGAGAAAACTTGGTGACATCAACAATTTTGGAAATGTGTAAATTGTAAAAATTGGTAACTGTGATGAAAGAGAAAGCTGAATGGACAAAAGAATACATAAAAATAGAACTAGCAGCCAAAATTCTCCCCACAAAAGTGTCGCAGCCCAAATGTTGTTTTGGGTAAATTTTAGTAAAATTTGAGAAGTAAAATTTCCCTATTACGTGTAACTTGTTTTCTAGTTTAAAAAAAGAAAGGTGAGCTACAAAAGCCAATTTAACAGAATTAAACAAACTTGATACCCAGTAAGATGAACAAAATCAGTAACTAATTTCATTTAACACAAAATCCTAAATAAAAATTTAAATGAAATCTGACCATATGTGAGCATATACATAGTGACTCATACAAATGCATATTTACAACATTGCCAAATATACCGTATTTTAGGAGTATTTGGATAATTCATTATTATAAACAAAAAATTAATAAAATTCACATGAAAAGGTTAAAAGATTGAAAGATTCAATAATTACTCATTATAAGAATGTTTAATGAACTAGAGCTTTGATGGAACTTCCACCTGCAGTAAAAGCCACACTTTCTGCTGAAACCTTAGAAACACTTCCTGATGAACTCAGGAACAAGATAAGACTGCACCATTCCTCGAGGCAACTCAACAATGGAAGGGTCAAAAATGATAAGAAACAGGAAATAGATAAATTGATATCTTTTTTAGGATTTTTTAGAAAATCCAAGATTATTAATAAAGCCCAGAAAATACAAGAATATTCAAAAAATGGACAGCTACACAATAAACAAAGAATAAAGTAATAGCAGTTTTATTTAGGAATTACTAGTGCCCATGACTTTTCCAAATAACATACCAAACAGTTTTCCTAACTTTCTCAAACAGAGGCCCGTGAATAGATCTTTCAGATGTTGTATCCCCAGAAATGTTTCTCAGATGTAAAATTTTATCTTTGAATGTCAACAGGCCACTCAATATGCCTACCCTGCCTTGAAGGTCATGTCACATACCTGGCTCAATGCCATACAAACAATTCTCTCCTGTGAGGATCTTTAGCTCATGCAAAATAAATTTTGTAGGGTGTTTTGTAGGGTTTCCATGGGTCCCAATGATGCAGCCAGTTATGGGTGACGAGTTCTACTCTTCCACATGTTGAAGTGTGAACATTAGAGAAGCACACTAAGGCAAGCATTTAAGCAGGATTTACTTTAAAAAGGGGTAACGTAGACTTCTCCCAGGAGGGAGAAGGGGACCATAGCTGGTATCCTGGTATCCCAAGAAGTACCCATGGTTTGCCTTTTATATATCTTGGGCTTCCTTTGTTCTCCTGCTCTCTTCCCCTTATCTCTCTCCTTCCTGTGTATGTGACTAGGCCCAGGATGTTTGGTGGGATGGCCAAAAAGCAAAGGGGGTAGGGGGAAGGGCCCAGGTAATTAACAACTCCTTGGGACAGGTTACCTTAGCAACTGGTTGGAGCAGGGGTGATAAGGGTGGAGGAAGGGCTCTGGAGGCATTAGCATTTCAATACTTCTCCAAATTGTCCTCCTTAACCAGACCTGACTCAATTTACCTATCTACACTGACTGCCTGTCTAATTCTGGCTTCACCACCAAATAATATCCAGGCATGGCTGAACTATAAAAATGACTATAGTTCTGAAGTTCCATTGGGTAAACTTGATACTGAACTATTTCAACATTTCCACATAACAAAACTTTAGTGGACGTAAGTGGACATGTATGTATACCATGGCACAGTGTATACCATGACTGAAAATTTATTTTAAAATTTAAGCATTATTAAAGTTTAAAATATTTATAAAGTTTCATGTTGGAGTATTTGTTTCTCTACTAATTTTTCTAATTTTAGCTGGCCTTCTTTCCATATTTTGTAGCTTATCAAGATTTCAAGTTGTATAAGTTAATTGAGAGTCCTCAGAGTCAAGGAAGAGTCAGTTCATTTTATTAAATCACTGTGGAAAAGATGACCACTGGTTTTTAAATAGGCTTACTATGACTGCATTTAAGCCACTTGTGACAGGACCACTCATTTGTGTGTGGGCAGAATGTTAACCATGCCATTTCAAGATTCATGTCAGCACAAACACAGATGGTTTTATTTATTTCTACCAAATCTATATGCCTTTTATTACCTGGTTGATTATCTAAAACTTCTAGTTTGATGTTGAAAAGATGTGGTTAGGGACACACACCTGCCTTGCTCCTGTTTCTCCATAGGTTAAGATTTTTATTCCTCTAGCTTCTCTAGGGATTTTTTCTTGTCTTTGATTTTCTGCAATCTAAAAATGATATTTCTAGTTATAGTGATTTTGGTACTTTTGTTCTGTTTGGTGTCCTTTGTGTTTCCTGACTTGTGGTTTGGTGTCTGGTATTGATTTGGAGAAATTCTCAGTCTTATAGTTTCAAATATTTCTTCTTTTCCTTTCTTTCTCCTTCTGGGAGTCTCAGGATGTGTATGTCTTTTGTAGTTGTCCCACAGTCCTTAGATATTCTGCTCTTGTTTTTGCTAGCCATGGTTCTTTTTGCTTTTTCATTTGTAAAATTTCTACTGATATATCATCAAATTCTGAGATTTTTTTTCCTTCAACTCTGTCTAGTCTACTAATAAGTCCATTAAGACTTTCTTTATTTTTGTTACAACATTTTTTACTTTAAGAATTTATTTTTGATTCTTTCTTGGGATTTTCATCTCTCTGATAACATTGTTCATCTTTTTTTCTTCATGCTGTTTACTTTACCTAGTAGACCCCTAAGGGTATTCATCATAATTATTTTAAATTTCCAGCTTGACAATTCCAACATCCCTATCATGTTTGGAACTGATGCTTTCTCTGTTTCTTTAAATTGTGTCTTTTGCCTTTTGGCAAGACTTACAGTTACTTCTTTTTTTTTTTTGGTACTGGAGATTGAACTCAGGGGCACTCAACCACTGAACCACATCCTCAGCCCTATTTTGTGATTTATGTAGAGACAGGGTCTCACTGAGTTGCTTAGCACCTCACCATTGCTGAGGCTGGCTTTGAACTTGCGATTCTCCTGTCTCAGCCTCCCTAAGTGCTGGATTACAGGCTTGCACCACCACGCCCGGCTTTACAGTTACTTCTTAATACCTAGATTTGATGTACCAGGTAAGATAAACTGTTGTAAATAGTCCTTCACTAATGTGGTAGTAAAGTACAAGGAAAGAGAGCATGTACTACATAGTCCTAAGATTAGGTCTCAGGCTTAATGAGCTTATGCCTATGAAATATGAACTTTGCAAGAGTTTCCAAGTGTTTTTTCCCTCTCCCCTTAGGTGTGACAGGTTGGCCAGAGTGGGCTGGAGTATCACCCTTCCTGCAGGTCAGGTAAGCTCTGATAAATCCCTAGCAGATGAGACTCTGGCAAAATAGTTTCTCTTGAAATCAGGCCTTTTTATGAATCAGGTACTCTGGTGTGTTTAAAAATGTTTCATTTTCCCTTCTGTTGCTTGAAGCGTAAAGAGATTTTTCTCTAATATTTATTTGCTATGAAAATCTGTTGAACTCCTAGAGGTAAATCTTACAATGTTTTGGCTGCCTCCATATGATTGGGTCCCCGGGCAGTTTTTAATTTTCAAACCTGTCCTCACTGAGCTTCCAGCAATTCATCCACTACAGTTCAAGCTTTCCTGATCTGACACTGGTTCCCATGATGGTTTCTGCTCATGAATTTCTGCTCAGGTAAGCCAGACTTTTTGCATTTATCTTTTACCTCTTCAATCTTGAGAGCAATGGATTGCCCTGTGTCCTCACTTTTCTTACAGGTTCAGGGAGAGTTGTTGATGTTTTAGTCTATTCAGCTTTGTTAAGACAAAGTGGTGAATTCCAAGCTCTGAAAATACAGAACTGGAAATCAGAAGTCTTCTTAAGTATTGTTTTAAGATATACTGTTAGGGTAAGCAAGGCAAATGCAAAGCGTAGACGCTGTTCGCAAAGCTCTGATGCTGCCTGCTGCAAAGCGCTGTTGCTGCAGAACGCAAACTGAAGTGATCAGTTGCAGGCGCGGAACACCCAACATGGCCGCAGCCAGCCGCCTATCCAGAGGGACACTGAACATTCAACATGAAAGTCGCCATGACCCCCGGCTCATCCCGCAAGGACTCTGACCTCACCAGCCTCCCCTAACCAATCTCAGAGAACACTAGACTCTAGATCAACACCTCTTCCTGCCCCAGACCCTTCCCTTCCTGCCTTAAGTCTTCCTTTTCCAGATGGGGGTGACCCTTTAAATTCTGTATGCCACGAGGTCTCACCACCATTCTGCCCGCTCAAGCCTGGTTGGGGGGGGGGGGCTGGGGGGGCCCGGGAGCATTCTTCCCAAAATAAAGCCTGTTCTGGTCCTGTTTTACTTCCTTCTGGTCATTTGGCTTTACATATACTATGTGTTTGTTAATCTGCTACAGCAGCAATAAGAAATAATACAACCAGAAAGATATCACTCAGAGGCAGAGTATAAGGAAAGTTTATAAATCAATGGATCTTATTTCAGGAGAGAATATAATAAATTTTCTATTAATAAATAAAGTTGCAAATGATTATATAGTAAAATTAATAAATATTATTAAACTAGGTACATTCTTGAATATTGCTGAATTTTGCATAAAATTTTGTAATCCAGATATTAAAAATGGGGAAAATTTTTGTAGGTTTATTTATATAAAATATCTAGTAACCTTTCTCTGAGGATCACCTTGGAGTGCCTGTACCATAAGATACCATTAATATATTTAATACGATACCTTTACAGCTCACAGCTTTTTGAAATACATCTGTTGAATATAATTGGCCAGTTTGTAGGAATTTAGTTACCAAATGTAATTATTTTTAAGTTAAATAACTTTTGAAAATTAGTTAGTTATGAACACCATTTCTCTGAAAATAAATTATAAAGGAAGAAGAGAACAAATCCAATAACTTTAATGAATTGTGGATGCTGCCATACTATACCTGAATTTATTATTTTTTAAAAATAAAGTTCAGTTATTTATGCTTCCATTTTATCTAAGGAATATTTGCTTTGCTTATATTGTAGAATCATATTAATTATTTGTGAATTGGTTGAAAGATTAAAAAGCCTACATAAATCTCTGTCAATAAAAATGTAAATAAAGGGGTCTATTTGCCCATATAGTTTAATGACAGTTTCAATAGGTAGTTGAATCAACTTGGTCAAAGCAAATGCTTGTGTCACTACTAATTATGTATGCAGACTCTTTCAATTGTGCTGAACAACTCCAGGGAGTAATTGGTGTAGTTGTTTGTTGGCCTGTAGGGTAACCACTACTCTCTGACTTTTCTCTATTTCCTATACTTCCAAAGGAAATATGATCTGACATGCTTGGCAACTCTGTCTACTGATTGTGACCTTGCATAATGTGAGTTTGCTGAGCCTACTTTGAAGAGGTAGCCTGACTCTGAGAAAATCCCCCTAACTTAAAAAAGGAAAGCTAATTAGACCCTAAGAGAAGTCTTATTCTTTTGAGACTGAAAGCGTTCCATTTTGTTTTGTTCACAATCAAATAATTTGAAAGAGTTGAATTTAAAAAAAAGAAAATGTCCCATTGATAGTAATTAAGCCTTTGTATTTATTTGGGTTGATAATAGAAAAAATTAATTTAAATTCTATTTTATTAATTTAAATTCTATTTTCCCAGTACATATTCAAATTTCAGGATAACTATCATGACATCAACTATTTTCTTGGTAAGTGAATTTTTCTGTAATTTGAAAATATTAATTAATCAGTGATTAAGTTAACCATTGATTAAAGAATATACTGTTTTACTTATACAAAAATTATACTTTGCTTTTCATACTGAAACATTACTTAGAAAAATTATCTAAAATGCTGTTTGAAGACATGTGGGTGGGAAAGCTTTCCAGAAACAGTATTATATATATTATCAAAGAGCAGATGAATAACAACTAGTTTTAATATTAGTAAGGTCCTCCAATTTTTTTTCAAGGGAACTTAACAAATATTTCAGAAACATTTTATTAAATATCTATAAAAACAAGAGAATAATTTCCCATTTTAGAGAAACTTGGAATCAGGAAGTCTCTTAGATAAAATATCTATTTGAAATACTTTTTAGGCCACTTGTAGGAAAGAAACTCTCTGCTCAGTTGTAAATTTTAGCCTGCTTCTTCATGAGATGGCCTAATGAAATCTAATCAAAGATTCCCATTTGACCAGTCAGCCTGCCTTTCCTCTATAAGCTCTATAGCTCTGTTTGCTTACAGTTTAGACTGATATCAAGCTCTCACTGGCTGATGACATGGATATTTCTGCATTTAATCTTCTTGCCTGAAATGAATGAGCATGAAGTTTCCATTCTGTCTTTCTTAGCCTGTTTCCTTGATCATTTCATCACTGATCAAGGAACTTTCCATGGGAATGTTTCTTTCTTTTCATTTTCTTTTCTCTCCCCCTCGCTCTTTTTTTTTTTCCCCCGTAGTGCTGGGAATTAAACCCAGGGCTTTGCATGTGCTAGCCAAGTGTTCAACTACTCAGCTACATCTTTATGTAGACCAAAATCCAGTGTTTAGACAGACAGGCCTAGGAAGGTACCTTTCTTCTTTGTGTTTTAACTTTCTCTAAAAGCATAATTAATCCCATTCTGTTTTTTTCCCCCTTTGGAGAAATGGAAACTGTCTACTATCTCCATGGATTTCTGTGATCCACAATGCACTGGAGCTGATGTAAGAGTCAACATGGAGAAGTAGACTTCTTAAATTTCCGGGACAAAAGTTGGACTTTCTGTGCCTATAAAGATTCATATTCCTCATGCAAGCTGACAATAAGTAAGGTCATAGATGGGAAGTAACTCAGATCAAGGAAGTTCTCTTAGAATATTAGGACAGTGCAAATGTTATTTAGGAAGTTAGGGCTGCTCCAGCCCATATCAAAAGGACCAAGCTGTTAGCTGCCAGAACACACACATCCCAGTCCTGGAGAAGGATCAGTCCTTCCTTTTCTTCATATTTAAGTGACATAGTTCAGCTGATATAGAGACCCCCTACTTGGCACAAACTAGAGACTTAATTGTAGTGTGTACCTTGCTCCTAAGGTATATCAAAACAAGAGTCTCACACCCTCCATGTTTAACACATTGCCACCTTTGTTAGGCAAGAAACTGTACTTCTTTTAGACCTGCTCAACGTCAGCTTCTCCATAGTTTCTATAGTTCAGTCTTCTTTCATTTGGCCTCCAATGTATGTGGTCTTTACTCTGTATAGAATAAGAGGTTTAGGTTCTGAAGGAAGGAGAAGCCTTTGGGATGTTCTAACTTTCTAACCCTAAGGAAATTAACAGCTGACTCTACCTTATTGCAAAAAAAAAAGAAAAAGAAAAAGAAAAAGAAAAGAAAATGAAGTCTGTGGAACATCTTTCCTGGCTTTAAATTAAATGGTGAAGAAGAGGGGGCATAATAATGAGAAAAAGAAAAATAGTGCTGCTACATTTGCAGGCGGTTTGCATAATTTGCACTGCTTGCATCACAAGTAAATGTAAATATTTTCAGTCAGGTCACACATTTGTAGTTATAATCACTACTCCAAATCATTAATAGTCAAGGGATATCCTAGTTTGATTAAAAAACATAAAGTAAAAGAAAGAGCTGAGGCCTCTTACAGTTTAGGCAGCCAGCTGAGGCTGCCATAAAAAAATACCACAGACTGGTGGCTTAAAAAACCGAAATTTATTTTCTCACAGTTTGGAAGCATCAGTGTCCAATATCAAAGTCTAAATATGTTTGGTTGCTCTTGAGACCTCTCTCCTTGGCTTTGAGTTGGTTGCCTTTTCACTATGTCTCCACAAGACCTTTTGTCTGTGCCTTCAAATCCTCATGTCTCTCTTTCTTATATGAACCAGTCATACTGGATTAGGGATCAATTCTTATGACCCAATATAATCATGTTACCTTCTTAAAGGTCCTATCTCCAAATATAGTCACATTGGGGATTAAAGTTTCAACATAGGAGTTTGGGGGGGGGATGCAATTCAGTCTACAACAGCCCCCTTGATTTTTCCACTTCATACTGTCATCATACATCCTGTTTCTACTAAGCTCAGCCTCTGTGTCATACTAGTATCTTGTTTCTAAGTCCTGCTATCTGATATTTGTAAAGGAATCTTCCAGGCCCTACTAATGACAACTACCACCAAGGCTGGACCCAAATTCTGCATGATATCTTAGCCTGGAAGGGAATTCTGAGACTTGGATCAGAGCTGATTTGAGCTACACTGTGACAAGGGAACATTTCCATTCATGAAATTCAAGTAACTGGTACTTGAATATCAATTCCTACACAGTGCATTTTGACAAGCAGAAAGGAATCTTGCTATTAGATTCCCTCTTTCATTTTGTGGGAATGCAATGTAACAGAGAAACTTACATGGAACCTTTTGTGTTGAAGCAATAGTTGCCAAGAACATATTATTCTAGAAAATTCTATCATATTATCATCATATCTTACCACTAAGAGCAACACTTTCAGAGATTATAAACATCTGTATGTGCTGGGCACAGTGGTGCACACCTGTAATCCTAGCAGTTTGGGAGCCTGAGACAGGAGAATCGCAAGTTCAAAGCCAGCCTCAGCAATGGCAAGGCACTAAGCAACTCAGTAGGATCCTGTCTCTAAATAGAATACAAAATAGAGCTGGGGATGTGGCTCAGTGGTCGAGTGTCCCTGAGTTCAATTCCTGAGACCAATAATAATAATAATAATAATAATCTGTATAAATGTAATCAAATAGTTTACACTAGCAATCAGTAGGAAGTCATTTATATCGTTGTGACTGTGCTGAAACATGGATTTGTGTTGTGACCCTGCACAGAAGAGTTATATGATTGATTCAAGTCATAATTCTTTGCTTTGCTCTATTAGTATCCCCTGAAATAGATAAAACTTAAAGTGCATAGAGCTTATTGTATTCAATATTTTCCATTTCTAGGTAATAAAATAGATATAACTATGCAGATAGGTAAAGATCCAGAATGATATTAAAGGTTTACTTTATGAAGGAGTATGTCAGTTGAAATTGGTAATGAAATGAAGGAATGGCAGAAATGGAATGCAGAGTAATTCCTCTGTTTAAATGACTCTAGAAATGAGAAAATAAATGTCTCTTACAAGATATAGAAAACTTCTCTGGGAGCTATTGTGAGAGTCACTCATCATTATGTTTGTTGTTAAACATTTTTATGGCAAGGTTGTGGTTAATCTCAGAAGATACTTGACTGATTTATATATTGCAATACTGTATTAACTTATTAAGTCTTATGAATTTGCTAATTGTTTTAATTTCATTAAATTACCAGAGAGCATTTTATGAATCGGCCAGCCTTCTCACCCTTATTTTAGAAAAGGAAAGAAGAAAAGATGAGGATAGACTGGAGTTTAAGTACTGGAGAGTCTCTTTTTGGAAATTCCCTGTCTCTTCCCCAGTATTCTGACTTAGATTTAAAAATGTAAAATAAAAGCCATTTTCAGTTCTTGAACTCAAAGGTGATAGTCAAAACATTCAGCTCTCAGGAAGATAGAGACATTTTCTCAAGATGGCCACTGAATAACGAGACTCATGTCAGCCATCAGCAACCACTGTCAGCATGCTGAGGTTTATTGGCTGAAGAGCAGCTTGGTGAGTGGCACCTTTGATTTTGTTCCACCATTCTATTTTCTTCCAAGCAAATAAAAAAGAAATTAAGATCGTATTTTGCCTTTAGATGCCTGTTGATAGAAGTCAGGGTTGGGGGAAAGCTTTTGTTGACTTCAGTAAAAATCACCTTAGTCTTCATATAACAAGAGGGCAGACTTTGGCACCGAGACCTGACTCCACATTTATGCACTATCAGCCGCGGTCTGCTACCAATCTTGATGAGTATTTGACGGAGCAATATTCATAAACAAGGCAACCTTCCAAAATGCAAAATGCTTCTTGTTTCACAAATTCCAAAAATAAATTAAATAGAAAAACTTAAAAGAGATTAAAGTTCTGGATTGCAAAGCATTTATATTAGAAGCAGAGAATATTATAAAATTCTGAGCCAGCTCTTAATAATAGGAAAAGACATACACACAAAGGAGCCATCTCTTCCTTTCTTAGGTGCTGTTGTCACACATATATATCCTTGTGTTTTATTAAGATACCAATATACCACCAAGTAATCAATTAACAAATGAAATATGTAAGCAGTGTTTGCATTTAGGATATTGCGTTTGAACATTTCCCTATCTATAAGCACACCTACATCTACAATTATGACTTCATTTATATCTAACTCTATAGTAATGTATACATTTAGTATCTATGTTCAATGTATCTGCATTTATCTATAATTAAAAGTAGGGTATACTGACATAACTCAATGATTTGCTTTTTCTTTGGTGCTACACTGACTGGACCTTTATTAAAAGAATAAAAGATTCCTTGGTCTAGTACTGGATTAGACAAGTGAACCCGTTGTCTTTATGAAGGTTTCCTCAGCTTCTTCAAAATACTAAACTGCTCTCTGACTTCCAAAGAGAATATACACCATTCCACAAACTTGTTTGGACTTGGATGTTCCATCATGAAATATTTGTGAAGCTAGGACACACTGATCTTTCAAACTGTCTTTTTTACTCTGCCCAAAATCTAGCCCTTTTATAGCCTTTGTAAGAAAAAAAAATCCTGCTTTGAAAAAAGGGATGAATCATAAAGCTAAAGAATAACAGATTCAGGAAACGTAAAAGTGGCACAAGTTTACTAATGATAGTTGTGAAACATAATTTTTATTTTTTCTTCAATACATATGAGCAGGAATCACTAAGGAGAGCTTCCATAAGCCTTGAACTGGTGCCTGCATCACCTCAATTCTTTATGCATTATGAACACTACTCCAAATCCTCCTAAACCTCTCTAGTCCACAAATTATTTTGATATCCACAGACAGAAGAGTCCCTTGTACTCAGACATAAACTAAGTTATCATGTACATTTGAAAAACAACTCAAGTTTACAAGAAAGTAATAATAACAAGAGGTAAAATATACTTTTGAAAGGAGATCAGATATACATTGGAAACCAAGAGGAGTCAGAGTAAACAAAGTAATGTATACATCTAAAAGATATTCAGATATCCAACTTCAGCAAAAGAGAATTGCTATATTTGTGTAGAAGAAAATAAGGGAGCCTTGCACTGAGGTTTATTGGTTTATTTGGAGGTTTAAACTTTTGGAATACTTGCATACAGCTCTCTTGATTTATAGAGGTTTCCTCTAGCACTGATCTCTCAGTAGATGCGCAAATCATTAAGATATAGTTTCACTCGTAAGGGACACTTGGGGGAGGGCCAAAGTGATAGGTGGGGAAGGAAGCCTTCTTTCCTATGCAGCAGAAAACTACTATTGTAAGCAAGGTGAGGACTCAACCTAATTCCACAGTCAGAATTACTTCTGATTTTCCTGGCTATGATAATGTGCCCAGAGGTTAAGTTCTGACTCTTCTCATTTCTTGGAGACTTCACTGTGATCCTCATTAAGTCCTAGTTGCTGTCAATTAATCTTCTATTTTTCTTCCACTCCATGGCAACTGTTGCTTTCTTGTAGGACAAGTCTTGGGATATGTAAAGAATATTCATGGAGCAACTGGCCATGGTAAAAGCCCATGGCCTACCTAGAGGCAATGAAATCAGCTTGCATTGATTGAAGGACCCCAACTTTTACTTAGAGTTATTTCTGTGTGCAAGAAGCATAGGTAGATAGGGCAAACAGAAGAAGTGGCTCTGCTACTAAATTCAGGGGAAAACTCATTATTTTAAAGCACTATGTGACCCTCCCTTTTGAGTATAATGTCTGGATTAGAATAGAGAAGAATAATTTAGGGTCATGGGATATTAGGCTGTGTATAATCAAAGTTCATTAAGGTTTATTCTGGTGATAGTAGGAGAGACAATTACAAATCTGCCATAGAACCATCAGAGTCTAATGGTTGGTTTTGTGTAGCATTATAAAAAGGCAGTTTAGGAGGAGATGGAAAGTCTTATGTTAATGGTGAGTCTAATTAAATAGAAAATGTTTGAGCTACTTTAATTAACTTTTTAACATTTATAGAACCTGTATTAGTTTTCTACTTCTTCTATAACAAACAAACACAAATTCAGTGGCTTAAAAAATCATCCACTTACTATCTCATAGCTCTGTAGAATTCCAATAGGCTCAGATGGTCTCTCTTTTATGAGTTGTGCAAGGAAGAAATCGAGACTGTTGCATTCTGGAGGATGTAGAGGAGAACAGGTCCCTGCTTCATCACTGGCTGTCAGTTGGGGGTCATTCCCGACTCTAGAGGCTGCCTGTGTCTTGTGCCTGGTGACCTCCTTCATATTCAAAGTGGCAATGGAATTTCAAGTCCTCCTGCCTCATCCTCTGCCTCTTCTGCTTCATCTCTTTGACTTCAGATGGGCAAAGCTCCCTCTGTTGGCATTCAGAAAATAAAAAAAATGCCTCACAAAATATGGATTAGTTATACTTTGTTGTAAAATCTGAATATATATGTGTAAAGATACATACAGTAATCATCAGACCTGCATTGTAGGGGGTTGTATATAATTAAATCTTAACTAATGAGGAGAATAAAATTCTAGAAGTAATTTTTAAATATTCTGGAAAAAACTAACATTTTAGATTGTTGACAATAAGAATAAGGAATTGCTCCTCAAATTAGAAATATGTACATTGTAAATATCCTTTGAAATTCTCTTAGCATTACAACCATGGGCTATAAACTTTCCTACTTCAATCTCTTTCTTAAGTCACCATTTATACCATCAAACTTCTTTTTTCTGAAATCCAATCCTATCTTTGAGTTCAGTTCAATCCTCTCTTTTATAGAGCTGTAAAGTAATATATTTCTATTGTTTTAAGCCCCTAAATTTATGGTTATTTGATATGACTGCAATAGAAAACTAATAAAGGGTCTATAATAAAGTTTATGTGTTTATATTTACTGTATTTTATTGATTTCTAGAGGGACTCCTCCCCTCCACGTTGACTAGCAATGAAATTGGATAATGTTTTACGATTTTTGTAATCCAGGAAGCATTCATGATACATTGAGATTGACATTACCTTCTCATTAAGATTTATGAATGGGTGTCAGTGACCTGGAAGAGAATCCTTAAGGCAACCCTGAAACATATTTAGAAGAAATACTTCATGACCAATGCTTTGGATAGAACAGAAGACATTGTTGTGTGAAAAAAGTTATTGATAACTCTGAGTTGATAGATGATTTAGAAAATAAAGCCTAAGTGAGAGTTAAAGGAAGAAGTTTAGCTACTTTATGTCACTTACATTTTTAATGTATGTACTATAATCATATACAATAAAATATATGTCAAAATAAGTAAAAAGGTCCCTCAATAGGTATTAAATTAGAATTCTCAGCCATAAAGCATTATACATTGAAAAATAATTGATTAAATTTGGTAACTGGTTAAATTTGATAATTTAATAGCAATAATTCCTTGTTACAGATTGAATTGTGTTCTCTTCTTCCCACACTACCTGATGCATATGTTGAAGTCCTAACTGCAGTATCTCACAATGGAACCTTATTTGGAAAAAGGTTTGTTGCAGATATGATTTGTTAAAGATGAAGTCAGATCAGAGTAGGTTGTAGCCCTAATCTGATATGTCTGATGTCCTTAAAAATGAAGTTCGGACACAGACACACATGCACGCAGGGGAAATGCAATGTGATTAGAGTCATGTTGCCACAAGCCTAAGAACTACCAGAAACTAGAAGAAAGGACTGGAATGAATCCCTTCCTAGTGCCTTCTTCAGGGAATATGGCCACGATGACACCTTCTATCCTCCAAAAACAAATCTCTAATGTCCCTAGCCATGCAGGTTATGATACTGTTAGGGCCTCCTTAGCAAGCTACTATTTCCTCTACTTAAGCAGATGCCAGTCTAGGTGTGAAATCATTCCAGAGAAATAATTGTCAGTGGACAGGCAGGAGCCACAGAGGGTCCAGATCCGCCCTCAGGAAACTCCACGGTGTCCAGCTGAGGGGAGACCAAGGACTGCTAGCCACTAGCTACTGGGGAGTCAAAACTCAGGGTAAGAGTTCCCGCAGAGACCCTAGCGCGAGGCAGCTCCGCCCAAGGGTGGCTTGGGCCCGCCCCAGTTCCATTCCACAGTTCCTGTGGTCTGGTAGGAGCCACAGAGGGCCCTGATCCGCCTTCAGGAACCTCCACAGTTGTCCAGCCAAAGGGAGACCAGGGACTGCTACCTCTAGCCGCTAGGGAGCCCAAATTCAGGGCAAGAGTCGCTCCAAGACATCAGTGGGAGCCAACCCCGCCCAAGGGCAGGCTGGGTCCACCCTAGTTCCACTCCAGAGTTCCTGTGGACCAGCAGGAGCCACAGAGGGCCCAGATCCACCCTCAGGAAGCTCCACAGGTGTCCAGCCAAAGGGAGACCAGGGGCTGCTAGCCGCTAGCCACAGAGGAAGGCATACCCAGGGTAAGAGTGGCTTGCAGAGATCCCAGCATGAAGAGGGCCCAAGTGCACTCTGGGCCCACCTCAGTTCTGTTCCAGAATTCCTCTGATCAGGCGAGACAGAAGGCCCAAAACCACCCTTAGGGAATGCCAGGGGTGCCCAGTTGAAGGCAGACCAGAGCCTGCTAGCCTCCAGCCCCAGGGGAGCTCACACTCACTGTAAGGGTCAAACACAGACTCTCCTGCTTGTGACCCTGCCTAAGTGAGACCTGGGCCTGCCTCCAGTTCTGCTCCAGAGTTTCTATTCACCAGCAGGAGTGCAAGAGAGGGGCAAAACATCCCTCAGGGGCCGCCTCAGGAGCCCAGCCAAGGACACTCCCACTGCCCTCTAGAGGTATATCCACTACCTCCGCCACCAATTTTAGTGGCAGTAGTGACCATCTGGGGACACTGGGGGAACAGAAGTAGCTCCAAGGTGAGACACAGGTAATCTGGAATGTCAATACAAGATTATAGGGTAGAAGCTGCAATACCTCAGATTGGTTTTTCAAGAAAGGAAGACACATAATCAACATGAATAAACAAGGGAAGAAAGTACCCCAAATAAACCTGGATACCACTGTAACAGAATCCATTGAAAGTATAGTTGTTGCAATGTCAGAGAAAGAATTCAGAATGTACATAATTAAAATGATCAGCACTCTAAAGACTGACATAAGTGAACATTACGGGCAAAAATTGATCAATCCAACAAAGAAATAGGTGAGCAAATAAAGGCAACCATTGATCATTCTAACAAAGAGAAAAGAGAGCAATTACAAGTAGCAAAAGATTACTTTAAGAAAGAGCTAGAGATTGTGAAAAAAAAAAAACCAATCAGAAATACTTGAAGTGAAGGAAACAAAACAAATAAAAAACTCAATAGAAAGCATCACCAGTAGACTAGATGACCTGGAAGACAGAATTTCAGATAATGAAGACGCAATATACACTCTTGAAAATAAACTTGACCATACAGTGAAGATGGTAAAAAATCATGAACAGAACATACAAGAAATATGGGACAGCATCAAAAAGCCAAATATAAGATTTATTGGGATAGAAGAAGGCACAGAATATCAAACCAAAGGAATGCACAATCTCTTCAATGAAATAATATCAGAAAATTTCCCAAATATGAAAAATGAAATGGAAAATCAAATACAAGAGGTTACAGGACACCAAATATACAAAATTTCAACAGATCTATACCAAAGCACATTATAATGAAAATGCCCAACATACAGAATAAGGATAGAATTTTAAAGGCCACAAGAGAGAGGAACCAGATTACATACAAGGGGAGACCAATTCGTATCTCAGCAGATTTTTCAAACCAGACGCTAAAAGCCAAGAGATCATGGAATAACATATTCCAATCCCTGAAAGACAATGGATGCCAACCAAGAATCCTATATCCAGAAAAACTGAGCTTCAGATTTGATGATGAAATAAAAACCTTCCCTGATAAACAAAAGTTAAAAGAATATTCAGTAAGAAAGTCTGCAGGGGCTGGGGTTATGGCACAGTGGTAGCGTGCTCACCTAGCACACGTGAGACACTGGGTTTGATCCTCAGCACCACATAAAAATAAAATAAAGATATTCTGTCCACCTGAAAAAAAGAAAAGTTTGCACTACACTGCATTCTTGGCAAAATATTCCATGAGGAGGAAATGATAACCAACAATGAAAATTTACAAAGAGAGGAACTACACTAAAGGAAAGACCATTCAAAAGAGAAAACAACTCAAGGTGAAATCCAAAAACAAACCAAAATCATATCTCAATAATAACCCTGAATGTAAATGGCCTAAATGCACCCATTGAAAGACATAGACTGACAGACTGGATCAAAAAAAAAAAAAAACCCAACAATATGCTGTCTTCAAGAGACTCATCTTACAGGAAAGACATCCACAAACTGAAAGTGAAAGGGTGGGAAAAAACGTATCACTCACATGGATCCCGCAAACAAGCAGAAGTTTCCATCCTCATATCAAATAAAGTGGACTTCAAACCAAAGATGGTGAAAAGAGATAAAGAAGGTCATTTCATACTTCTTAAGAGAATCATACATCAACAAGACATAACAATCATAAATATCTATGCCCCAAATAATGGGGCTTCTACATATGTCAAACAAATCCTTCTCAAATATAAGAATCAAATAGGCCACAACACAATAATACTTGGAGACTTTAACACAGCTCTCTCACCATTGGACAGATCTTCCAAACAAACACTTAGTAAAGAAATCATAGACCTCAATGAAACTATCAATAATTTAGACTTAACAGACATATAGAGTGTTCCATCCATCAATGAGTGAATACATTTTTTTCTCAGCTGCACATGGATCCTTTTCCAAAATAGACCATATGTTATGTCACAAAGCCAGTCTTAGCAAATACAAAAAAATAGAGATTCTACCCTGCATCCTATCTGACCACAATGGAATAAAATTACAAATCAATGACAGATTAAAAAATAGAAACTACTCCATCACCTGGAAACTAAATAATATGCTATTGAACAACGCATGGATAACAGAAGACATCAAGGAAGAGATAAAAAAAATTCTTAGAGGCAAATGAAAACTCTGATACAACATATCAAAATCTCTGGGATGCCATGAAGGCAGTGCTAAGAGGAAAGTTCATAGCACTAAACTCATTCATTAGAAGAAGTAAAAGTCAAAAAATAAGTGAATTGACTCTTCGTCTCAAAGCCTTAGAAAAGGAAGAATAAATTAACACCAAAGGAAGTAGAAGACAGGAAATAATCAAAATTAGGGCTGCAATCAATGGAATTGAAACGAAAGAAACAATTCAAAAAATTGACAAAACAAAAATCTGGTTCTTTGAAAAAATAAACAAAATTGACAAACCCTTAGCCACCCTAATGGAAAGGAGGAGGGAAAAAACCCAAATTACCAAAATTTGTGATGAAAAAGGAAATATCACGACAGACACTACTGAAATACAGAGGATAATTAGAAACTATTTTGAAAATTTATACTCCAGTAAAATAGAAAAC